>JANIJG010017551.1:11704-52100 GCA_024611175.1 Megaceryle torquata | reverse complement strand
CACGGCCAGCCGCGCCCTTTTTCCAGTCGTTCCTTTATTTATTTGGTACCACACCCCCACCCCCCCCCCCCCCATCTCCTCTGTTGAGTGTAACAAATGCAAAACTTTGCAAACACCTCCAGCTTCCCATGAGCCTCTGCCTCACACTTCCACCCACAACCCCTGTTCCCCAGCACCCCCCAAGCACACACTCGTGTTCTGACAGGTTCTTGGTATTACCTTCCCCTCCCTGTGGCCAGGTCTCTAGTTCACTGTATTTCTTGGAACCACAGCTGCACAAAGAAAGCGCGAGAACAGCGTCTGCCAGCACCCAGACCACAAGCTTCACAGCTGCACTGCTCCAGCCAGCAGACAGCACAGGGTTAGGCAGTTTTCAGCACCAGGACAGTCCGGAGGAAACAGCAGAGATTTTTGCTGCTCTACAGTGGCTACAGAGCTGTGTTGAAGTCCAGAGTTGGGGCAATCGTGCTACAGACCAACAACAGTGAACAACCCATTTGATGTTCTGGTGAGTAAAAGCACAAGGCTAAGAAAAACAAAAGGAGGAGAAGAATGGGAAGGAAAGAGCGGAGGTCACAAATTCACACTGCATTCCCTAGAGGAACCCTTTTTTCGTGCCGCAGATACTCTAGGGAAAGAAGGGAAGACAAAGTTCCAGGAGTACAAGCCAGGGTGGCAAAAGGCTCTAACTTCCCAGGTCAGTAAGCAGAATAAGGAAAGCAAAAGACACACAAAAACCTGAGTAACCTTCTCTCTGCTCTTGCACACTTCCTGGGAATGTTTTACTTATTTGTGTGCTTTCCAGAAACTTCTGTTCTCAGAATTCAGGACTTTCCATAGAGCCTGATCTGATATTAACCAAATCACCCCTCCCCTCCTGTTTGTCCACTTGGCTTCCAATCAGCACATGACAAAACACCAGGAAGCCAAGCTGGAACCTAACTCTGTGGCAATGGCCCTAGAAGACCAATGCCACACACTCTCCTTCCAAAACCAAGGCACCAAGCTGGCCCAGTGCTCAGTGGGCAGGCAGCCTATGGTGGTTTTGTCCTGGGCTCTTCAGTCTGGCACTGCAGTAGGAAAGAGAAAATGTTGCACAAAGCCCATGAACACCCCCTCACCCCCCACCCCCCCAAACATAAAAAGCAAAATACCAGAATATCACAGAATCTTCAGGGTTGGAAGGGACCTTGAAAGATCATCGCATCCAACACCCCTGCCAGAGCAGGACCACCTAGAGCAGGTCACACAGGAACATGTCCAGGTGGGTTTTAAATGTCTCCAGAGAAGGAGACTCCACAACCACTCTGGGCAGCCTGTTCCAGTGCTCTGTCATCCTCACCGTGAAAAAGTTTCTCCTTAAATTTCTTTGGAATCTCCTGTGCTCCAGTTTGCACCCATTGCCCCTTGTCCTATCATTGGACATCTCTGAGAAGAGCCTGGCTCCATCCTCCTGACACTCACCTTTTACATATTTATAAACATTAATGAGGTCACTCCTCAGTCTCCTCTTCTCCAAGCTAAAGAGACCCAGCTCCCTCAGCCTTTCATCATAAGGGAGATGTTCCACTCCCTTAATCATCGTTGTGGCTCTGCACTGGACTCTTTCCAGCAGTTCCCTATCCTTGAACTGAGGGGCCCAGAACTGGAAACAATATTCCAGGTGCAGGCTCACCAGGGCAGAGTAGAGTGGGAGGAGAACCTCTCTCGACCTACTAACCACGCGCCTTCTAATCCACCCCAGGATACCATTGGCCTTCTTGGCCCCAAGGGCACATTGCTGGCTCATGGTCACTCTGCTGTCCACCAGGACCCCCAGGTCCCTTTCCCCTGTGATACACTCTTAACAGGACAATCCCCAGAATAAGTCCAGAAGGAGTCACTGTTCCCGAAAGAAAAGGTGACTCTAGGCAGAAGCAATAACAGAAAAACAGGTAAAGGCACATCAAATACTGAGGAAAGGGTTTGGCTTCTCTGTCACAACAGAGGATGCTCCTGATGTGTCAGGGCACATGCTAAGCATTGTTTCATCTGTTGGAGGAGAGGCTGTGGCAGCACGCAGAAATTACTTCACCAAAAGGCAAACCTTTGCAACCCGTATGTGCTAGTGCCCAAGAGAAGTTACTATAGTTGTCACATCCAGACTTAGCCATGCCTGAAAGAGGTGCAAGAAGACTGGATCAAAGTTGCTGTAAAATGGCCATACCTCAGGTCTCCAGCACAAGCCTCTATCTTGGCACATCTCTCCAGAAGCAAAGCAGTTCCTTTCTTTTCAGATACTGGTATTGACCACTGCCAGGTACAGCATCTGGGCAGATGCACTGGTACATCTCACTGATCCCTAGCTCCAAAATTCCAGTTACTGGAATGCCTGGAAGAAGCTGGGGGGTAGGCAATGGACATTTTTTCCCCCTCTGTTCATGTGACAATCTCCTTGAGAACCATCCCTCCTGCTACAACCATTCTATAGTTTTTTACTCCAACTGTAGTCCTAAATCCTGCTCTAACTGCTGCTGAGCTAAGTTACTCAGCTGAAAACTCACAAACACCCTCTTTCAATTAGAGAAGGGAGATTAAAAACAGGGGTTTTTTTTAGAGTTCTTTTAGGGTCAAAAAAAACAAAGGCATCAACAACCTGTGGATTTGTGAGAACATATTAGGAAAGTCTATATAAATTAACCTGGGGAACAGGTTTGTGCATGACTTAAAAGAACAGCTGTTGCTCTCCCTGACTTCAGCATAGATTTTAGCTTTAAATTTGCATTTTTGAGTTTGCCCTGGAAATCATCAACTTTGAAGTAATCCTCTGCACTAGCACAGCCCTTTTTTCTTGGCTAGGAAGCCAAGAGAAACTACTGCCATAGTTCATCTCTGCCAGTTAGCCAGGAACAACACTGTTTCTTCCTCCAATTCCTTTCAAACAAGGAGAAATCTGTCCTGGGAAAACATTCTGTCCTGATTCTAAAGTGGCCAGCAATAGACTCCTGCTAAACTGTTTCAGTAATTAATTATATTTGCTGTTAGAGATTTGCTCCTTTTCTTCTGGCCTTCATTTATCGTGCTTGTTATACACTTGTCTATGGAACCAAAGAGACTTCTGTTATCAAATTTCTGCTCCCTGTGCCAGGTAATTAGCCCCTAAACTTGTCTTTGATGAGCTGAACAGTCTTTCACAGCAGGGCAGATTTTTCCAACTATTAATACATCTACTCGTTCTTCTGCAAACTTAGCTTTCCATTTCTTTCTCAACTGGTCAGTAACGTAACTGGGCATAATATTTCTGCAACTACTCCACTACTGCCATATGCAGATTATTTAATCCTGCTACTTGTACTCAGCAATCCCCTGTTAACACACGCAAGGATCACAAGCCGGCTGAGCAGTCCACTGAATATGGGTCCTCATGGTCAGCCGATATCTGTAAGAGCCCAGAGTCTTTCTCCAAGCTCTTCTGGCAGCAGAAGCCCCTCAGCCACAAGCACAGGCTACATTATTTGTGCCTGCATACACAATCCCATTAAACACTTCAGCAGAGCTCAACAGGCAATTCCAACTGCTCTGCAGCAACAATAGGCTCTCTTCATAATTCCCATTCCTCAGCCTCTGTGCCACAACCCACTTTCAGAAAACATTGTTTTCCTACAACATGCTGATAAAATAGTGCCTATCATATGGGCAAAATCTGATCTACATGATGCCACAATAGCAACACTCCAATGTTAGCACTTTTGTTCACAGCAACATTTGGACAGGTAACAGTTAATTTTTGATCTATTAAATAATGGCCTATTGCATTTAAGTCAAATCTACCTTATAGGAGTGTGTGTGTATATATATATCTATCAAGAAAGAACTTTAAGCTATGTACAAAATAGGACACCATTATCATTTGCACTTTCCAAATTGGAAAGACGATGATACAGAAAGGAGAAGCTGCCTTCCTTGGAGAAGACAACTGGTCTGATGCAAAACCATGAAAAAAGCCACTTTCCTCACTCCTGATCAGTAGTTGTACTCACTAGACAGTGTGACCTTTTCACCTTTCTGAAAAGTAACCATCTGTGGCAATGAAATTAGGGAAATTAAAGGTCATTCTTCATCAAAAGCTTTCTTTTAGCACTGATTAAAATGAAAAATGTGTACACTGCTTTGACACTGGAGAAAGGCCCCACCTTGCATTCTGTATATTTGCATATATATGCCAGGAAGCAAAAAAAAAAAATCCTCCCTTCTTTGTGTGCTTGACATTCTGGAAAGGTTAATGATTATGTTTAGCTAGAAGTAAGGTTAAAATTCATGAACAGTTTCTCTAAGCAAATCTTTGCCTAAAGTGCTTTCTCAGAACAGCCCAGCACAATGATTGATATTCAGCTGACAGATGCAAGTAAACAGCAATGGTTTTGGTGTATTGAGCATGTATCATTGGAAAAAGAACTGATTAGACAGTAACGGGGCTACAAATTACAAATTCTTAGAGAGCATGAAGGGTTTACGCATAACACAGTAAGAAGCAAGGGCTTCCCTTCTAAAGGAGCAAGCAGCACCAGAAGCAAAGAAAACACTTTTCTCACAATACAAAATTAGAAAGAACTGCTGTCAGATGATGTCATGGACGCTAGACACTGACAGACTTGAAAGAGGATTAAACAAATTAATGGAGGACAGATCCATTAGTGATTATGAAGCAGGATGGCCACAAATCCAGCTTTGGCTAAGAGCAGTCCTTAAGTCCTGACTGTCAAAAACAGCAGGGATCCTTCTATACCTGTATTTTCCCTTGTAATTTTGCCCCCACCATCTGCTACAAGCCCTGATCTAGAACCAGGTGGACCAATTGTCTGACCCACTAAGCCTTTTTTCTTGATGGAACAAGAGACTGCAGCCATGGTCTGTTTTGAATGATTACAAAAATGTGTTCAGTATGGCACAGACTTTAAAATTATTTCCCTAATATGTCTCCCAGACTAAACACGAATCCTCACCCTACAGTGTCCGCCCCTCACAGAACAATGGACTGTTCTCATGACACAGCCACCACAACAGAGCCAAGACAGAAAAAAATTATGTAGGATCTGAGCTCATACTGAGGTCAAAACAGGTCAAGGGGGCGTCACTAGGGCACTCTTGGATGGCCTGTGGCTCAGAGGGCTGGTGGTACTGTGACAGTCATAGAATCATAGAATTGTAGGGGTTGGAAGGGACCTCTGGAGATCATCGAGTCCAATCCCCCTGCCAGTGTGGGAACACCTAGGGCAGGCCACACAGGAATAGATACAGAAGGGTCTTGAAAATCTCTAGAGAAGGAGACTCCACAACCTCACTGGTCAGTCCTCCCAAGAACTGAAATGCTCCTCCTAGCAGCTTTCCTACAGCAAAAATGAAAACTCAATGTCTGAGAACCTAACTCTACCCACACAGTAGTTGCAAGGGATAAAATGAGAACATTTTTGTTTCCACTGGACAAATAAGCCTTCATTTCCTTTAAAACTCATCATCTGAGCGAGGAGGGGATCAGAAACACCAGAAATCCTATCATAACGAATAGGACCTGATCGAGCCATCAGGAACTCTTGACAGCCTAAGCGTGCAGTGCCCTCTAGGGGTAGAAGACAGGCGAGCCCCGTACTGCAAACTACTTTCTTCAAGAGAAGTCATGAACCAAACTGAACCTTTCCTTAATAAATTTATGGTGAGGCTTCATTTAGTCTTTCTTTGCCTGGACAAAGAAAGGAATTATGTATCCATGGCTTGCTGAGTTCTCTTTGTCCTGTTTTGCCTCTGATCCACAAGGCTTCTCCCCAAGTTTCGGACGGGAAAAGGACTTTCTTCTCTATTAATACAGTGGCTGAGCGATGTTGAAACAGGAGTTCCTTGACATGACAATAATCATCGCATAAGAAAAATAATACACGAGACTGAGAACACCTCTAAACTTTGGACCAAACTCCCCCCTAGTGCAGAAGCCTGGCTGTGGTGAACCCCCAAGGCAAGCAGGCAGGATGCTGGGTTCCACAAGCCCTTACCAAGCCAGTCAGCACTTGTAGCAGTGAGTCCGAAGCTGTGCTCACAGAAGGTAACTGGAGGAAGGAGAGACAGAGATGCTTAACTAAACTCTCCTCCAACACAGTATGTCTGTGCTCACGGAAGTATCTATCAGCCCTGCACACCAAGAATCATGACTGAATGTAATCACTTTGCTATCCCATTCTGAGAACTTAAACAGAACCTGCTAGTTGCCTAATTTTGCCTGCCTGTCCCCTACCCACCCAAATTCCCACAGAAAAGAACAAAGCCACATGTGCTGAAAAATTATTCCCTCCAGGAATGAATGGGAGAGTGCTCAGCTACCATAGAGAACTAAATAGACTACAAAGGGGCATATTTAACTAAGGGCAAAATTAAGCAAACAACTGAACCCCTCTCTTTCCATGTGTCTCTCTGTCCCCAGGCCTGAAACAATGCTGGTGGTTTGTGTCATACTGTGTTTGCCTTCATGCCATTACCAGTGCATCTGGGAGCAAGAGTCATAACTCTTCTGTTGCAACCAGAGAATAAAATGTGCATAATAAAGATGGCTCCTCTTCTTTTCAGACTTTGAATTAACAAGCAGAAGCATTTGCAGAAGCTACACAAGGATAACTAGGAAGCAAGTATTTCAGTTTCTTGTGTATCTACACTAACAAATCAATTTAGGGAGTCCCATTTACTCAGCAAATAGCAAGACACGTGTGCAGTCATGGATAAGCAACTTGAATATGGGATATCAATGTTAACAACGAAGTGCCTCCTAAAGAACAAGGATTATTTACAGGTATTATTTGGAGAGAAGTTTCAACACTACCATTTTTAAGAATACTGCAAACAAATCCTAAACAGAAAGAGAGCAACTTCAGTATTTTTGACAGGACATACTTCCTTTCCAGTTTTTAAGTCTGGTGAAGCCTGGAAAAATTACTCCAATGCAACAAAGTCAAGCCCCAACCCAAACACGCCACAGAAAGCTCTGAGTGAGAGATGACCAACCTTTCCTTTCCAGAAGGAGGAAAGGATCTGGACACCAACTCACCTTGCGCTCAGGTTACACACAGTACATGGTTCCTGGAAGCATCACATGCCTAAAGCAACATCCTGCTGCCAAGTGCTGCTAAATAGCTGGATCTTGTCCCCATGCTCTTGCCGTTCAAGTAACCTCCCCAGTACCAAATCACAAGAAAACTTTCAATTGCCAACAGAGCTCCATTCCTGAGCTATCATCATAAACTTCTGTCCTTCCATAATAAATGTGCTAAAAATGTGCTTTCATAGTAAGTACCATGATCCATTCAGTAAAGTTTTCCCAGGGAGATAAAGTTTGGGATAAGCTGTTTATGCTACATTTTTGCAGCAGGGTATGTTAAGTGGTTTCAAACACAGCATGTTACCCAGCACTGTGTTTCAGCTTGGGCCAGCAGAGTTGCTTTTACCCCAATCATGCATGTGGACACAGTTAACAGCGCTGTCAAGCATTAGCCACTGCGGCTTCCACTCCACACAATAGGCCTTTGTTTGAAGTCTGGCACTGTGTGGAGAGAATTAGACCAGAGGAAGCCTTGCCAGCAGATGGTTTGACTTGCACAACACGCAAGTTCTCCCTGGTTTTAATGCTCACATTGCATCCACGAATTAATGGGGAGTTAGAGGTTGGAAATATTCTCTCGAATCAACCAGAGCAGAAATACTGTTGACAATAACAAAGCTAACCATTGCTGGGCTCCAACTGGCAAAACTATCCATTATAGCCTGTCTCCAAACTTAATCACCACAGAGTGGTCCAACTCAGCCAAAACAGAGCTCACCCCTTCTCCGGACACAAGTGTCATCACTATGATTTAGGGCCCAGCAGGGTCTCAGTGAAATGCTGCTGATGTCCCACACCAAATCAAGGCTCTGGCTCTGAATATTCTTCTACAGGCTGAGATGAGAGCATGTTTAAGTGGCAGTTCTGCTGATTCCCACTAACTTATCTGGAACTTTCTCATGGATTTTAGTTAGGACCCTATTTTTCAAAGGGCATGACAGAAGCACAGGCTGTCTTTGCCTTTTAACTTTTCTGTAATAAAAGATGCACGACGAAGGATTCTGCAGACTGCATCCTCTCTTTAGTGAGCTGCTGCTTTCTTCATACATTTCCAATACTACCCCTTCCCCAGAAAAAGTAAAGGTGGTCATCCCATTTCCAAATCCCACTCAGTCCTTGACATCTCTTCTGACATTGTCAGTAAGGGACATTCTGTCTAAACGAGTGGTTTTGTTCTTTGCATGGCATGGGCCCCTACTTCTAGAGACTGAGCAGAGGGCCACTGGCACACTGCAAGTCACTAAGCAGCAGGAAAACAACTAAGAAAGGACTATTAGACTGAAGCAGGTTTAAGCTTCTGGGACTCCTAACTGGACAAGCTAGAGAGACCACTTCATCTCCAGAAGTTAACACAAACTCCAAAAGAAAACAAATGCTCAGAAGAAACAAAACAAAACAAACACACACACATGAAAAAACCCAAACCAACACAAAACACAACCCAAAGAGACGAAAAAAAAAAACAAACCCACACCAAAAAAACCCTCCAACTTAAAACCAAGAAAAGTCACAAAACCTAAAACCTTCTGAGCACTACTAAATAGAAAGACTTCCTTGCTAGCATGGTCCACAAGATGCAGGGTAGGCTGTCAGGGAAAATGTCACCATGTGACATTAGGCTTTTCCCTAGCATCAGGAACACTGGAGGAAATGGAGTTTTAACTTGATCATGTATGGCTGTCCCTTATATTCTTATGACTTCATTCTTCTTCATTCCAGCCCAGATGAGAATTTACCCTTTCCAGTGTTTGTCTTGTTACCATTCCAGAAACAATCCTTCAGTTTTCAGTGTTCGTCCAGAAACCACTATGGAGCCACCAGACAGGTAGCAGGTGCAGTTTCCTACCAGCCTGCACTTTTTGAGCCTGCACGTGGACAAACAAACTCTATGGAGTGCCTTACCATTTTCCTGTAGCCACTTTCTAATACTGCAGGATTTTGCTAACAATCTTTGACAACTGGGATATAGTTGTATAGGTTTTGAACTTCTAGAAGTCATTACTATAAGAAATAATGCTATGATTGTATTATGATGTAATTCTCAGATCCACCCCACCACATTCCCAACATTCATACCTCCGTTTCAGGCCGAGGAATAAATACTGGGGGTCTCATCTTCAGAGTCAGGTCCTGAAAGTCCCACTCACCCAGCACATACTGCACCGGCATTCTGTGGCAGGCAAAAGCAAGCGAGAACACTTTAGGACTACACTCCGTAACACAGAAAAGCTTTCCATAGCATGCTTACCTCATTAATAACCAAATGACCCTTCCAAGAGTGAGTACCTAGACACCTCTAAGGCCCTCAAATGCACATGCACTCTACAGGAGCTGTGGGAGCTCCATTCCCACAAGAGTTTGTTATCAAGCGCTGGACCTGAGGAACTACAGGGCAATCAGCCTCACCTCAATACTGGGGAAAGTGATGGAAGAAATAGTCCTAGAGATTGTTTCCAACCATACTAAGTAAAGGAAGGTGACTGGAAGTAGTCAGCGTGGATTTACAAAGGGGGAATCATTCCCGACCAACCTGATAGTCATCCATGACACAATGACTAGCTAAGTGCATGAGGAGAGAGTAATCAGTACTGCTTATCTTGACTTTCCTAAGGGTTTTGATACCGTCTCCCATAACATCCTTATATACAAGATAATGAAGTATGGACTAGATAAATGAGGTGTACTGAAAATTGACTGAACTGGCAGGCTCAGAGCGGTGTGTTAAGGAGCACAAAGTCCAGCTGAACACTGATCACTAGTGGAGTACCCCTGGGGTTGATAGTAGGGCCAATATAGCACATCTTCATAAACTATCTGGATGAAGGGACAACGGACAGAAAGTGGCGAGAAATGGTTAACAGACCAGATGAGGGTATTACTTTTCAGAGGGACCTCAAAAGGCTGCAAAAACAGGCTGATAGAAACCTTGTGAAATTCAGCAAAGAGTAGTGTGAAGTCCTGTAAAATGGAGAGGAATTACCCCTTGCACCAGTAGAGGCTGGGGGCTAATAAGCTGGACACTGGCCTTGCAGGAAAGGCCCCAAGGATCTGGAAGACAAGTTGACCACAAGCCAGCAATGTGCACTTGCAGCAAAGGCAACCAATGGCTTCTGCACTGCGTTAGGCAGAGCACTGCCAGTCAGGGAAGGGAGAGGATCCTTTCCTTCTATTTATCCCTGGTGGGAAACATCTGGAATGCTGGTCCCCCAGTACATGAGACATGGACATACTGGAGTAAGTCCAACAAATGGCCATTAAGATGATTAAGGGATTGGAGCATCTGACAAACAAGGAGAGAGACTGAGAGTTGGGACAGTTTAGCCCCAGGGAAGGGAAGGCAGCAGGGGCAGGGCAGGACAATCTCATCAGCAACCATATGTATCTGGTGAGATGGAGTAAAGATGACAGAGCCTGACTCTTTTCAGTGGCATCCAGTGAAAAGACGGGCAAAGGGCACAGACTAAAATACAGAAAATTCCATTTAAACCTAAGAACCACCCCCCCCCTTTTTTTTTTTTTAAAACACTCTGAGGGTGGTCAAACACTGGAACAGGCTGTCCAGAGAGGCTATATAGTATCTATCTTGGATATATTAAAACCCAAACTGGGCATGGTTCTGAGCAACTTGCTCTCGTTGATCTTGCTTTGAGCAGGAAGGGTAGGATGGATTTTCAGAGTTCCCTGTCAAACTCCATGATTCCATGAATTCTGGGGCCATGGTTTCAGCTGCTGTAAGGCACCATACCTCGCTTCATGTAGAACAGCACATATTTGTTGGAACCTTAACAGCAATTTGCAGGCCAGACAGCTCTGAGAATTTTGCATTTCTGCTCCTAACACAAGACTCAAGAGCATCAGGCAACTTTCAGGGAAGACACTGAGATCCTACAAACAGTAACCACTGCTAACACATTGACTCCATGTGAAATCCTCACATCCTGTTCTGCGTAAACGATGGTAGGATTAATCCACACAGCAAAACGCACATCATAACCACACTGACATACACAAGCAGGAGGATACTACCTCCAAACATACTCCCAAGCATATCCCACCCTCCTAAATGACACAGGTTCCTGAATATTTTCCCTCCCCACACACTACTCTCCAGGGCCAGCCTGATTCCACATTTTTTGCACTAAGAACCCCTCACACAGGGCAAACAAATGGAAGCCAAATGGCAACAAAAGCTACAGCTGCCATGGACAACCCTAAGCACCAGGGAAATTCCCCTGCAGACAAAGTCTAGAAAGGAAACACAGCAACACCACAGACCAGTATAAGACCAGCATAAGACCAGCAGATGAAGAGACTGCTGAATAAGACAGAAGGGGCCAAGGCTTAATTTTGTAAGGACAGAAGGGCTTAAATAAAAATGTACCCAACTTAGAGTTAGTACAGCCAGTTTCCTGCTCCTCTGCAACATCCCTTAACCCTCTTTGTTCCCAGACAGGACAGACAGGTGATTTGCTACCTGACAACAACAAATGCCTGTCACTTGAGTCACTATGAGAAACTGACACATCAGCTGCTAATACTCTTCCGCCTTCTCTCTGCTACCACTTTTCTGCCTGCATTAAGACTGAAGGAAAACCCTCCAAAGGAACAACTGTAAGAGCATGCCCCTACCTTTCTAGTCGCTTGTAGCTCAGATGCTGGATTTGCTCCTGCTGCACTGCTGTAAGCGGGGTGTGGAGACTTTTAGCATTCAAACTCTGAAACTGAAGATAAGGTCACTTTAAAAACTGCCCACTTGTGCTATTTGGGTGTCCTCTGCTCCCCCCAAGGGCATCCTCCAGGGAGACCTAGCATGCTCACAAACACATATGCCTGGGACTTTTGAAAACCACAATTAGGAGAACCCATCTGAATGCTTAAAACCAAACCCGTACAATTGTTCTTCTGCTACCTTTTGGGGCTCAGAAGAAAAGGTAAAATTAAGAATCATTCCACCAACAAAGTCAGGATACAGTGTGGGGGTATACATCATGTGTTACATTTCAGTCTCTGCAGAAGAAGGCACTTAAGAGATCCCAAATGTTCTGTTGGCATTAACAAACTATGCCTTGCCATCTATGGAAGGAAAAGTTGTTCTACTTCCTATGAGATAAAAAGAAAGGTAAGATATTTAACCAAAATGCCAAAGAAAGAGGCACATACAGACCTTATTCTTTTCCTATTACTTAACTGTTTTTGCTCCCAGGACAAATGACACAATATATTCACTGGATTCTCGTGCTTCGGATATCCCATTTGTCTCAAACACCTTCTGCCAATAGTTGACCACATCTGTAGCGGTCATGAGCCCAGGTCTTGCACTGCAGCTCTGCCTCAGAGATGACCCCTCTGGACTGAGGACAGGACCTTTCCTTTGTATGAATCCCCCTGGCAGGCACTGAGGTGAGAGATCCAACAACCTCCTGAGCAGTGGGTGGGTGAGACATCTCATTGTTGTGAAATTGGTTCCTGGTTTCCACATGCACTCCTTGTTGCCATCAGATGATCTAGTCAGTGTTGAGATTTGCAGGACACTGGGTGCTACCACAAGTCACTGTGGCTAAGCACCAGCTTTCCACAGTCAGTGGATTCTGGTTGCACTCTTCTGGTCTAGAAAAGGAGGCAAAAATACAACCTGAATCGCTCGGGTTAGCAAATCACAGGTTCCCCTCTGACAGAATACAGACTGCTTGCCCTAATCCCTGTCCACAGGTACAAAACCAATTACTCGCACCAAGAGTAATAAAGGATTATGCCAAGAAAAAGCTCTGACAACTAACCACTTCTGTCACTGCAACCCATCTCCACAGGCCACAGCTACTAGGAGGCCAGCCCATGCCATCAACAGGGAAGAAATGAGCATGCCTACACACAGGCACAGCACTCCTGCCTGTCCTCGGTCCTAGAAAGCCACAGACACACCAGCCTTCAGCTCCAGCCCCATGCTGTCCACCTTGTGGGTGAGTCACCATGGTCTCCTGCAGGAAGACCTTCCACCTCTCACGGGTTCTTTCTTTTATTCCTCCCTGTTCATAAACCACAAGTCCTAGGTGAGTGGCTGTGCTCACAGAAGACCTTGGCTTTATGGGTCAAGGGTCTTTCACACTGTGACCGTCCCCATAGAGCAGGCAATGGGCTGCAGAGCTGCTAAGAGCAGGGGAAGGAGAAAAGGTCACAAGGCAAGAGAAACACTCAAGATGCAAAGGCTAGAAAAGGCAAATGCTGCCAGAGCAGAGCCTGTCTCTTAAAGGAGAGAACAGACAGAGCCAGACGGATGGAAAAAAAAAACCAATGTGACTGCAGGAGACAAAGATGATGAAACTACAAAACAGCTGCTGCATATCACACTTGGAACTGTGCAAGACAAAAAGAACAACAACCTCACTTTCCTGCTGTGATCCATCAGAAATAAGGGGCCCCCTCCTTTCTGACTCACAATCCCTGGAGCCTCTGTGGGTTTCCCTGAGCACCCATTCCTATTCCTCTATTGATGGCTGCTTTTCATCACTGTCTGGAAAGGCCACAATTCCTCCTCTGCCAGAAAACCACCACAAAAACAACTAAATACCTCTCCCAGGCAGGCAGCAGCACACAGGGTGGGTGGGTCTCTGCCCCATGGAAACACTGCTGCAGGGAGATCTGGGACTCTGGGTCAGCTCCCACCTGTGCAGATGCTAGCACTGAACCCCTGCAGCAGCCCTGGATCTTGCTGCATGGGCACAGGCAGCAACATAGGGCCTGCCCTGCTCTTGCTGCACTGTGAAACTGGGGGAAGAGTCAGGCCTCCACTTTCCTCCTTTGGAAAATCAAACCAAACAGGACCAAGGGAAGCAGCATAGGGAATACCCTGCAACAAAGACCTCCTGCTTATCTCCTACCTCACGGCAAAGGGGTGGGTGCTCTAAGAGCCCAAGGGTCCCCTTACCATCTTCATTAACCTCAGAAGAGAACTAAGCAGCTCCTATGAAAACCTGCTTTTATGTTATGCATAAGCAGTCTGACAGCTACAGTCTACCTGAGCAGCAACCCACTCCAAGACCCTGTTTTAGGGATACTGCCACAACAGAAAGACTAAAGCAATAAACTATGAGCCACTCGTGTTGTTATGGCGGCAGGTGAGACTTTAACTGCCCACGGCTGGAACAATGCTGCAACTACTGTCATTATTAACAAAGGAGATCACCTACTCATGTGAGATCCCTGCATGTTACTTCTTGGTGCAAATACCTGTTTGCACAGACGTAAGGAATACGCTTTTTTCCCCCTGCTGTTCTGTGGTATGGTCCGTTCACCCCTCAGTTCCCCACTCAATATAGTCCAACACGTGCGCTGGTGGCCGTCGAAATGCGCGGCCTGGACCACTCTCGGCCCCTGTCCTACGCTCCATGTCCCGCCCACAGGCTCGAGCGGAAGCTGGGGCTGGCGCCACTCAAGTAGATACCTTTTCTGCTGCTGGGTTAGTGCGGCCCCCGCATAGCCCGCCGGCCGTACCGAGGGAAGGGGTACAAGCCCCTGTTTGCCAGCCAGGGAGCTGCCCACCACACACTACTTCAGTGACCGGGCGGCTCTCCGGCGGTAAACGAGCCCCAGAGAACACCGCCGGCACCGAAGCCCGGCTTTCCTTCTAGCACTCCCGGCCTTCCCTGCACACGCAACACCCTGACCAGCGCCAGGCGCCTCGCAGGGCCGCGGTGCCCCTTCTCCCGGGCGGCGGCGGGACTCGTCAGCCCCTCACAGCCGGGCGGGCGCGTCCGCACACGGACGCCTCACCTCAAGGCGGCCGCCACTGGGGGGGGGCTGGAGGAGCAGCCGGCTCCAGCGAGAATGAGGGCAGGGGCGGGGACGGTAAGCGGCCGCCTCCCGCACCACAGCCTGCGGCGCGGGGCTCAGGAAAGCCGTGCGGGGAAAACAGCCGCAGAGCACAGCCGATCCCGCTTCTCACCGAACGACGCCACAGCCACCACCGTCTACCCGCCGCCGCCGCGCGCATGAGTGACAGGCGTGCTGCCCAACCGCGGGCCCAGCCCTCGGAAACCGACCAATCGCCTGGGGCACGGAGAGTCAGGGGGCGGGGACGCCGGCCGTGCGGCGGCGCGCACGGAGCTGAGCGGCCCGGCCCGCCCCTCGCGGGCAGCGCGGCCCCGCGGCCGAGGGCGCGGCCCCCCGGCGGCCCCACCGCCAGCGGCGCTCCGGGGGGGACCGGACGCCTCAGCCGGGAGCACTCAGTAAGTGCCGGCTCCGGCAGGCAGTGGCCGCCCCGGCGGGGAGGGCGCGGCGCTGTAACGCGGCTGCCTCTGGGGAGGGGCGCGGCGACGGCAGCAGGAGCAGCAGCGACCTGGGCCATGGGGGCTCCGGCCGCGTTGCCCCGCCCCGTCCCGTCGGCCGGCGAACGCAGGCCGGGGCTGTCGCGGCCTCTCGGCGGCGCGGAAGATCGGGCCGCGGCCCCCCGCGCTGTACCCGAGCCCGTCCCTCTCCCAGTTGGCCCGGCCAGTCCCGCCCAGCCCTGGCCGGGCCCGATCCGACGGAGTGCTGCGAGTGTCTGGAGCGGCGGGCACGGGGCGCAGGCAGCGCTGCGGCGGGGAGCCGGCTGCGAGCCCCGCGGCTGGTCCGTCACCGGCCGGGTAGCGTTTGGGAGTGGGAAGGGCCGTATAACCCGCTATCAGTCTGGAAACTTCTCACCGGGACGGGGAGTTCCCGGCCAGCTGAGGGGTGGTACTGCCCGAGGGGGTCGGGGATCAGGGCGATAGCTTGTGTTCCAGTTTGCTGTCAGCGCGCAGTTGGCGGAGCGGTGACATTGCTGGGGAGCGTCCCCGCGCCTGTGCCGGGGTGGGATGGGACCGCGGCACCTCTCTGACAGCGGGCGGGGGACAGCTGAGGTGCTCCGGACAGTGGGCACACGCAGCTGGGACTTCCACCCTACCCCGGGGGCTGCCTGGTCAGCCCTGTAGTGGGGGGGGAGAAGCAGCCCCAAGTTCACACACCAGGAAGCCAACAGTAACCCAGTGCTGCTTCCATTGCTGAATATTAGAGACATTGCTGAATATTAGAGATCTTGGTGAAGTAATGCAGACAAAAAATACTAGTTATTACTTGCCTTCCTCATCCAGAGACCCTATGATCCATCTTCATCCCTGTGACCAAACCTCTATTCTTGTCATAAGCAAGAGGAAACTGCAGCACAGAGAGATTAAAACCAAGACTCAGAAAAACCAGCAACTTCAAGCTAGCACCTGACACAATGTTCTGCATCTCAGAGGTTTTGGCCACCACAGCACCCACTGGAGACCAACTTGTAAATGCTGGCTTAGAAGAGAAACAAAGGTGTTCTTATTCCCAGACCCAGCAGAGCCCAGCACAGAATGGTCCTGGCTGTGTGAGAAGCTCTGTTGGTACAGGCAATGGAAGAATGCCAGCTCGCAGCAGCTGAGGATCTGCTTCCTCTTCTGTTCTGCTCTATTCGTGCATGGACTGTGCTGAAACTTGACAGTGATAGGTAGTAGCTGTCCCTGGCCCTAGAGCAGCGATCTGAGACTTGGAGTGTGTCTAGCCTGCAGATCAAACTTCTGAAAGTGCTAACACCAGGATGACAGCTGGGAAAGGAAGGTGGTGGGAAAGATCATCTACCATTGTAAGCTGTGGGTCCTGGGACATACTTGCATTCAGCCTCCCATCTGGCCTTTTGCAGCCTGGACCAGAAGGGTCTTGGGAACAGAAACACCCTCATCTGGACCTGGAACTGGTTGTCTAAGCCATGTCAGAAACCTTTCATATAGAACCATTTTTAGACCTAGGTCTCTGGGCTTGCAAACCCTTCAGCATGGACAGGATCCTAAGAACATGAACAAAAGCCCACATTCCCACCTGACCAGGTTTTCAACTGGCTGATTTTAACCTGGCCTAACTTGGCTCAGAGAAGCAATCCACAGCGCCACAGTGTGTGGTCCATACAAAAGGGGTCTTACCCAAAGCTTGGTATAAGCTTCAACATCCAGGTTCCAGTAGTCTTCC
Organism: Megaceryle torquata; assembly: GCA_024611175.1. Taxonomy (NCBI): domain Eukaryota; kingdom Metazoa; phylum Chordata; class Aves; order Coraciiformes; family Cerylidae; genus Megaceryle; species Megaceryle torquata. Next base: position 34,978 of record JANIJG010017551.1, on the reverse strand, counting down.
AAAATGGACACTGCATTGGGATGAAGGCCTAACTCATTTTGCTTCCAAAATTCAGGAGCTGTTCAAGATCTAGAGCCATACTTTGCATAGCTTTTGGGTCTGCTTCACTCCTTTCACTTAGGCTCTTTTTCCACTTTTTGTTTCCTTGGTGGTGGCTTTTTTAAAAAAATGTGGATTAACGTCATGGGGAGTTTCCCCGAATAGCACAAATGGATGATTCTCTCTGAGCAGCAGCTCAATTTGCTCAATACCTGCTCAACAGTTCCTTCCTTTTCCCTGCTGGGCTGTAGCTGCCGCTGTTGTGGCACTTGCATTTCAAATCTGCCATCTTTCTCTCCAGCTGTCCACTACAGCTGAGCTCCACTGTGGTCAGTAATGGCTGGGAAAACACAAGTGCCACGTGGATTAAACTAGGCAGGCATGGTTTGGTGCTCAGTGAAGGACACGGTCCCTTTTAGCTGCAATGGACTCGTGTCTCAGCATGATGTCATGTGGGACAAGACCAGAATTGCTATCTTTACATTTCTCCAGAAGCTCATGGGAGTTTGACAGCTCCCACAGTCTCACAGGCATGTCAAAATCCCCCAACAACTCCTGCTTCCCAAAGTTGTCCATAGGGTGGTGTGAGACAGATCCTGCATGTGTGGCAAGAGATCTATCTGCTCAGGGAGGTGCATGACAAGTGCTGTGTGAGCCGGGGTGCTGACACACGGCAGTTGGGTGCTGGTGTGTTTTTTCTGTTTCCTTTGTTAGCAACAGATGTTAATGACATTGCTTAATGCAGTTAAGGACAGCAGTGAGGCATCACAGCAATGCACAGTAACCTTGCCCAGAATAGACCAGAGCAGAGCAGAACAATGGCTCATTTCTCTTTGCAGGCACATCTTTTTCTATTCAGCGCTCATTAACCCCTGTGTCCCAGCTGCATTCCAGTCCAAGGATGTAATGTCTGCTAAACTGCAGAGAAATCACCAGAGGACTGCTACAGTAGTTCTTGGGGTTGGCACTGCTCTGGTCTAGAGGTAGTTGCACTTTCACGGAAGCAATTGCTGAACTAATGTTATGTATAGTGGTTTTATAAACAAAGTTGTGCAAATACTTTCATAGGCTCACCCTATGATATTTTGCAACTCCTCGTTATTTGCACAATAGAAGCATGAAGCAATTGAAGCCTTTCATGTTTTCACCATGAATAGATTTATCAAATTTCACAACTCCAATCCAAAATTAGACTAATTTTAAAATTAATGCTGATAATTGGCAGTGACTAAGCTTGAGTGGGTGCTTTCATGGGGGCCTTGAGAAATACTCACTGTCTTTAGTAGCAGTTAGGGGACTGGTGCTACCCACTGTTTTAAAGAAGCTGCTTTTCCAGAGTGCACAGGATGAAGGACCATGAGGTGATGGATAGTGCAGTGACTTACCAGGCACCAGTGACTACCACAACAGGGAAGTCCTACTCTGAATTCAGTAAAAAGCATCCCGAGAAACAGATGCCTCACATCTTAGTGCCGTTTTATTGGATGTGTTCCCACTGATAAACTTATGGTGATCCATGTAATTTTCAAAAAATTAAAAGCAAGAAACAGAAGCAGAAAAATGCTGTATCTCCCAGGGTGGACAGAGGCCACCCGGCTTGGCCCGGAGCAAACCAAGGACAGGGGTTCTGAGGTTGTCCCCACACAGATCTGCAAGTGCCTGCAAGAAGGCAGAGCTGTAGCAGTGAGGGGAGAGCATTATCACTGATTTCAAATGAATCAGGCATGACGACTTTGGGGGCTCTCGGTACCCTCCAAAAAAATTAAGCTGCCTGAAAAATTATACTAGTGAATTGGGAAGCTTTGGAAAAAGTTGTGCCTGTCTTTAAGAGCTCTGCACTGTTCATTTGTTCTCATTCTTTCCTAGGCAGAAAGCGGTGTGATTCCTATGAAGAATAACCCAAGGAAAGGCCTCACATGAGGGTCCTTGATATGAAGGGCAGCTCTCCCCTTCTGTAGCTGATGGGTGAGGACAACAGCTTGGTAAAAGGAGCTACCAAGAGCTGGAAGGATGAGTTACAGCTCACCCTCTGTGCATGACTTATATCACGGCACTACCACCACCACGGCCAAGCCAGACCCAAGGACAACTCTGGATGTGACAGTACCAGAAACAGCTACCATAAGCCCTGAGACTACCAGTTTCAACAGCACCAAAATCCCAGATGTTGCCAGCACTGGACCTGGCATGAGCACAATGCTGCTGTCCTTTGGCATCATTACTGTGATTGGGTTGGCTGTAGCTATGGTAAGAGAGCCCTGCTAAGTATTTTTCTGTATGTTGAGGGTGGAGGGTGGCAGAGGGGCTCTAGGACTGACTGGGTTGAACAATTTACTTGTGTTCTACTAAAGGCTTACCCAGAACTGCTGGAAACTGTTAGTTCCTGAGATCTTTCTTTTTTAAGGCCTTTATCCAGTGCTGAAATATTTCTGCAGTCTCCCTGAGGTCTAGTCCAAACAGGATACTCAGCAGGCCTAGAGGAAGCCACATGTAGTATCAGTATTTATTTTTAATAGCAATAGGAACTTTAGTTAACACAAAGCAGATTCAGTTCTGACTTGTTAACTGGAATAGCTGCATTGATTTAAACTTGTTGACTGGGGGCACCCCACAAGAACATTGATCCGAATTAACTTTTAAAGCAGACTGTTGAAACCACATTAATCTCCCCTGTGGACATGCCTTTTTGAATTAAATCCATAAATGGCCTGAATCCATTTTAGTCTAGACTCATTCTGGACTGCATTTCAAGCTTCTACTTGCTGGGTATCAGCAAAGTCTTTGAGGATTTGCTGTGTAACTAACCTTGCCATTAATGCTGTAGGCAGAAGCTTTCAGAAACTATAGTTCTGGGCCTGACATGGGCAATGCAAGTGCTGCAGTTCTTCTTTTGATATATAACCAGATCATTTACCTGCCAACAGAGAACAGAAGGTAGCAGCAAGCTCCCATTCCTTGTATGAGGAAGAGCTGCACTAATACAACCATCAGAGGAGCCTAAAGGAAGGGACTACTGCTAAATTTCATTGCAGGCCCAAAGAAGAGTTTTTCCAAAAGTCCCTAAGAGAACCTGGAAACACTATCCCGGAAATGGTCATAAATTCCCAAGAGCAACATCCAGCATTCGTAGTTCTCAGAACAAGGCTCTGGAGGCCAAAAGCCTCACTTTCTTCCCAACGCAGCCACTCTTACTGGCTGACAAGAGGCAAGTCACAAAGCATGCCCTCTTTGCTTCTTCCCTTTACACGGGGGAGGGGGTATCAGCACTTCTACCTGTAAGAAATTTAAAGATGAAAACCACAAAGGGAAGGTTCTTCATCCACTCTTAAATTACAACATATGTCCTGCTGCCACCAGAAATGTGCTGAGCTACACCTAATAATACACCTAATATTCTTACTACTACTAACACACCTAATAACAGGCCACTCGAGCACTTAGTGTCAGACATGATGTGCTACTGAGCTTACATTTGATGCATATGAAATGTCATTTTTGGTTGTCACTTCTCCCTTCCCCTTACTTTGGTGCACAGTGACACGAGACATGCTCCACCTCCTTTCTGTGTGCCCTGTGCCCAAAATTTCTCTTCTCAGCTGTTCCCCATCCTTCTGGGACTGTTGTAATGATGGTTTTCTTTCTCCTTTAGGTTCTATATATCAGGAAGAGGAAGAGGTAAGTAATGTTTGGTGTTGACTGAAGGGAACTCGGTGCTTCAAAATCCAGAGAGAGCTAGGAAGGAGACGGGGAGATGGGGTGAGTGTAAGGGACAAGAACAAGCCTGCCAGGAATCAGCTGTGTGTTCAGTCGTTCAAAAATCCCTGTTTTCCAACAGCCTGGGCCAATGACACTGGCCTTGGAAGGCTGAAGGCCTCTTTAGCTGCAGTGACAGCTACTGGCAGCAGCCTAGTGCAGAGATACAGCTTTCTAGCCCAAGACTTACTGTCTTAATTTCCTTGTTAAGCTCTTGGCTGAAAATACAGAGGAGAGCAGCATGTAGGGAGACACATTCTTCAAGAGACATTCTTCTGTCTCTTGACAGCAGAGACACTGGTGAAGATCCATTAGATGTAGTACTTCCCTGCCCAACTCCCTGTGGCAGGCCTGACCTGGCCAGACTTTTAAGAAGAGCTGCTGCACACTGTAAAATTTCCAAGCCAGAACCTGACGCCCAGATCTGGGTACTGCCACAGGAGCAGTTCATGCTTGGCCTGTGAACATAGCTCTGCTGGAGATAATGGTGGTGTTGGCAAACCCTTATAGAAGCAGTGGGGGAATGTGTCATCCTAGCACTTGCCAAAATAGATACTTGTGGTGACACTGCCAGTAACGATTGGTGTATTTCCCTCCCCCACCACCAAAAACTCAGTTACAGCCTAAGGCAGGGCTCAGTGGTTTCACAGGAGTGTGCTCATCCATCCATCATCCGTCCCTGAGCTGCCCAGTATGTGGGGAGACCCCTTGGGTAATACTTCATAGCTCTGTCACTTGGAGCAATGATACAAGAGTAAGAAGTCTGTTCACAGGCATCAGCCTCCTAGGAGAATATCTCTCTCTCTCCTATTTTCTATTTGTTGCTGTTTATTTTCTAATTATTTTTATGTACTTCAACCCCAGAATTAAAAGTGCTGTTAGGCCACTGGAGCTAAAAGTGGCCTTCTACTGGCAGACATAGTGTGACATGGGAGGACTGGATGTTGTGGGCAGACAGGTGGGGGAGAAGTTGCAAAATGCCTAGCCAGTATGCCCCACCACAGAAAGCTTGATGTTTCAGGGTCTGCAGGAACTTATATCCCTGTCTGATTCCTCTTTGCATAATGCCTGCCAACATAGGTTAGCGATGACAGTTGATCCCCATAACTGCACTCTGGGTATCTTCCACTCCTTCCAGCTGTGCAGTGTTCTCATCCCTGCAGGACATGACATGACCCTTATTCAGCAAGAACAACAAGAGCAGAATCCCTGTGCAGCTGGAGAAACAGCCTGCAGAAAGCCTCAGCAGTGGGGTGGGGAAGGCAGCCTGAGCATCTGACCTTCTCAACCAACCCTCTCCCTTCCCTCCCGTGGGCAGGTTGGAGAAGCTACGGCACCAGCTCATGCCCATGTACAACTTTGATCCCACGGAGGAACAGGATGAACTGGAGCAGGAGTTGCTGGAACACGGGCGAGATGCAGCATCTTCCCAGGCATCGCAGAGCAAGGTAGGCAGACAGTGGGTCTGTTACTACAACCACTGGTGCCTCCACTGCTTTTGTTACATAGTCAAAGAGATTTTGTAACCATGTAACCAAGGAAACCATGTAACTCCTTAGGAGGACTTTCTCCCATCTCTGTCAGCCCAGGAGATAGGGCGCTTGAGCATTTTGGAGTGATTAGGATGAAGAGGGCAAAAAGCCTGGGGAGGCAAAGTGCTGATTCTACTCAACTAGGAGAGAGAAAAGGGCAACTTCAGGAATTAAGGGTGACTTTACTACAGTTTACCTCTCAAGGCACCACAAGGGAGCAGGAGGATGACTGCCATTTTCTGGCAGATAGGCCTTCAATGCCCCCAAAGCACTGAGGCTTCTTTGTCCTGGCCATGAAAAGCAAGTAATTTCCACCCAGTTTTAAGCTATCCCTGCTTTTTCTAAGGATGCAAGCATGGAACAAAGCCTTGCTGAGAGGAAGCCTGTAACTGTAACCGTTAACTGCACTGCAAGCCTGATGCACACAGGCAGAAAGCCTGGATGTTGTGGCGCAGCACAGCTGGTCTTGGCTGCACCTCCAGGCCAGCTTTGCTGGGCATGGAGCAGACATAGCTCAGAAAGAGAAAAGAGGTGAGAGTTCTCTAGCTGAATTTGGGGAGAGGGGAAGAAGGCTTTGCTTGGACCACTCCCGAGTGTTCAAAGGCATGCAGCAAGCTGAGAAATCATAAAGGTCCTCAGAGACCGTGGACTTCCTACATTTGTGAGTTAGGAAAAAGCTTGATTGCTTGGCCAGTTATTATTTGTTAATGGTCCAGATGGGTCTTTGACAAGAGGTTATCTCCTTCCCTACTGTACCAAGAGGTAAGAGAAACAGGAAAGAAAGGTTTCTCACCAATGTTTACAGACAGCTTCACAATGTTTTCTGTTTCCTTTATCACCACCACCACAAAAATAGCTTTTCTGAAAGACAGAGCCAGCAGGGATGGTTGGAACAGGTACGTCTCTCAGCCAGTGATGCAGCCTCCCCTTAGACATCTCTCCTTTCTTGAGCTCCGCTCCAGCTCCTCTGTGTTGCCTGTGTCTTCTCTTGCTTTTCCAGTGCCAGGAGCAGAAGAAATTCTCCCAAACAATTCTCAGTTTCCACATACTTTAAACCTTCATATAATCTGTAGCAAGCTTGATGTGGGCAGAGAGGGAAAGAGGAGATAACAAATACAATTAATTACAAAATATTTACCTTGAGACATGCTTCCTAACCTGCTAAAGAGCGCAAAGGAGATGTGTGTGTTGGAATATGAAAGATAGTCAACACATTCCATACAGTGGTTTGGGAAAGCAAGAAACACTGTTTTATAAAAGCAAAGGACCTTGTCCTCTGAGTAGCACATACTGGGAAAACATCAGATCCCTCTGTTGGTGCACATAGAGGACTTCCCTTTAGGTAGTAAAGGGGGGAAATGACACAGCCAGAGTTAAGCTTAGACCAGTAAAGGCAGATCATTCCTATATAGGGACTGGCCAGCAGGATACCTCAGATCCCTCCAGGGTTTTTGCTAATGCACAGGTACCTCTGTTTGGAAAGCATGCAAGTTTAAAAGCTTAACATAATGAGAGGGAGAGTCTAAAGAGCCAAAGTTCAGTCTGTGGCCTGTTTCTAGACCTTCCTGGTTTTCAAATCTTTTCAGGCTGCCTTATATATATAACTAGTGATACCCAGTAGTCCAATGATGTGAGGATTTTAGACTGGCTTGGCTGTGCTGACTTGCCCTCTGGCCTGTGGTAATTTTCTGTCAGAGCCTTGTTAATGCCACGTTAGTCAGTCAGCCTTTCCTCGCTAAGGGGTGGGATCTAGTTCCAATATTGTGCAGTCTGTGCCCACACACACGCACCTGAGCAAGGGCAGACTTGCTGGTCTCATCTTTCACTGTTTCAATGCAGATTCTGCTGACAAGTCAAGGAGCTGTCCAGAGACCCAGCCGTCTTGTGTTCACTGACGTTGCCAATGCCATCAATGCATGAACAATACCTGCCTCTGGGGTCGTGCTGAGACTGGAGAGGATGAAGCCAACAGACCAGTGACTTCCCACAAGCGTGGCTGATACACTGAGCCCAGCTGGTCACCCCGACGGTTTGTGTTACAAATGGGCATGAGCACTGGGAACTGTTGTCATTTTGGGAAGCAAACCCTTTGTGATGGCAGTGGTGAATTTTTGGTGCGTCTGTTATTTCTAAAAGGTCCTGAGCTCCAGATTCTGGGCTGGTGCTGACTGATACTATCTACCAGGCTGTGTGCTTAGGATCAGTGCCTGCTTTGTTGTAGATAAACTTGTTGGAGCATGTGTGTGTGCTCCCTGGGTCAAGAAAGGAGAGGTGCATGTTTCAGAGAGCTTCCCCCTTGGCTTTGTGTCTCCAGACCCCAAGGAAACCAGTGAATGAGCCTCTCTACAGTCACTGCAGCTTTGGCAGATCCTGGGGCAGTGAATGGTGGCAAAGCCCCTTTGAGCAAGGAGATCTGATTCCCCAAGTTGAGAGGTAATCTGGGGCACACCAGGGAAAGCACATACCATGGGCTTATCATCTTTGTGCTATGTGGGCTGCTGATAAACGTGCACCCAGGGCAGTGTTGAAGCACGAGGAATTAACTAGCTTTAAAAAGTGAAAAGGTGGATGTTTGGCTGATTACATCTTAACTGAAGAAGGGGTTGAATACCCCAAATTAGGGCTGCTGTAGTCACAGAGGGGAATTTACATAGCTAGAGGCACGGGGTGGTAATGTCTGTCTCTGTGACTCCCTACCACTGAGCTAGGAAAAATGGCACTTGTGGCACAGAAAGAAGTAGAACTGGAGTTCCTAGACCACATATTCTCCTCCTGCTTTGGCTCAGGGAAGTTTCTACAGTGCAGAGTGTTATCCAGAAAAAAGATTAAGCCTTGATATAATTTCTTTTAAATAAGATAAAACATGTATTGGCTCAGTATTGCAACAGCCCCATGTCTGCCCTGAGAGGTGACTGAACAGCTGGTTCATAATTCCTTACTGGCCAGGACTTGCAGTGAGAGCCTTCTCTTCTTTCTGCTGAAGGAAACACAGAGTTTTCTGTTAGTTCCTGCTCATGTTACCTGATAATGCTGAAGGTGGAACTAGACAGGTAAGCCAGGAGTTTCCATGTCATCCTGAAGCATCTCTGCCTGGGTTTCCTTCAGGGCTGCAGAGAGAGAGTGTGAAGGGGCCTCTGGCCACCTTGGCATGCTGTAGTGACCTTTGGTGGTCACCAAACCTGAGCAATGCAGGCTAGGACAGAGGCCAGCAGCAGAGTCAGCATGCAAGCATCAGTGCCCAGTCATGCACTGATCACCTCCTGATTTTTTTGCCGGACATGCATTTGTCAGTCAGATCATATTCCATCCACAGCACCAATCAAAAGGGAATCAGGGCAAGCCACAATTTGAATGCAGATGTTAGGCTTTATGCAAGGAGATGTTTCACTGAGTGACAATTCAGGTATCATGTACCTTGTTGCAGGTTTGGACCTGACAGTTAGTTTTTGTTCTCCCCAATGTTGTTTATTTTTCTTTCCCACTGCGATTTTTTTTTTTTTTTCTTCCATGTTCATTAAATGCAGACTCTTTCCTGGGCACATGCCACTGACCCCTGCAGTGCATGGTTCCTTACCAGCCCTCCCTCCTTCACTGACACAGTTTCCCTCATGACAGTTTTGCAGTTTTCATTTTTTCGCATCCCTCTTTCTTTTTAAAACCAGGGAGTTCTGGAAATAGATTAGGGCTAGGAGTGTCATCACCTATGGAAAAGAGCCTGTCCTCCTTACCCAGGAGATCTCGCAGGAGGCATTTCCAGGCTGCTGGTTGCTGCTGCTGTTAGCACTCCAAGGGTACTGTTAGAAGGAAGGTGCATACAGTCAGTGTAATCTGTCCTAGGTACATAGAATTTGGATAGCAGCTGTCAGTTTTCCCAATGCTTATGCCTGTGTGACCATCTGAGAAGCAAATACATCAGCTCTCATCCCACATGCACACTTACCCTCTCCTCCAACTCCTCTACTCACTGAGGGCAGCCCAGCCCAGAGATATCAGCTTTCTCCTTTCAGCAGCTGGCACATTGCTGCCTGTCACACTCCCACGCTCTGCAGCAGGACAGGGATGGAAGCGGCAGCAGGGGCGCATGGCTGCCCTAAATCACAACTGTTCCCCTAGAACTCCTAGGATCAGAACTTCATTTGTTGTTTTAAACTCAATAAAAGGCAAGCGTAAGCTGGGCTGTTTCCTCAACCCAACAGCCTACTTCATGCTTGTTACCCAACTCCACATGCTGCTGCCAGCTCAGGTGCAAAAACCTTGTTCCATGTTAATGCTGAGATATATCTTGTAGGTATTTGCTGGGCTTGCAGTGGAGTATTCTTTTAGTTCAGTAGCACCTCAGTTTTTGGAAGTATATGTACAAATTAGCAGAAGCATTATGATGTAAATTAATTCAAGTGTTTCTGTGTTTTAAGCATTGAAATATAATTAATATATTTACATGAAATCTAGTGTGACTGTCTTTCTGTGACACCACCACCCCCCCCCCCCCCCCCCCCCCCCGTTTGCATTTTCCACAGAAAACTGCTGTAGTGTATCCTCAGGACCTGTTGGTAATTTATATGCAGCAATTCCCCCAGTCTTCCCAAGACTGAAGCGAGCATGAAAAACTTGAAAGGACAAACTATGTGAGGGTCAAGGTTTAGTGCTCCACAGCCTGGAAACTCAGAAACTCTGAGAAGGCTTGGGGCGCAGTCAGGATCTTAAAGCCTATCAACTCCTGGGCATCCAGAGTACAGAAGGACAAATTCCAACTTGTCTGTTTGCCATATGATCCTTTAACCAGCTGAATTTCTGGACAAATCAGGGCTTCATCAGCTCACCTGCAGCTTTGTACATGATAGCCTGCACAAACTGGGGTGAACACTGTGGGAAGCAGCAGGGGTAGCTCCATGGTGACATTGCTGGCATATTCCAGATTTGCTTTCTGTCTCACCTTCTGGCCCACAGGCCCAAAACTCTGGACTAGTTAGGAAAGCTGTCAGATTAATTGAAGAAGCTATGACCAGGAACAGAATTAATTGTATGAAAATCTAAATAGTTGCATGGTGCACAGAACCATATGGGGCATAAACAGGCTCAGCTGGGGAGACTTCTGGATGTACAAAGAATTGGCTTGTTTTCCAGTCAAACCACTTAGGAGGTGCTGCAACATAGACAAGAGGATGGAAATGAGTACCAACACTTGGGATTAAGGGCCTGTTTTCCTCCATGTGTAATTTCTCATACTCATTTTTCCTTGTTTTCACATAGATCAGTGGGTGCTGCCGAATGATCAAATTTTGTTTTATAATCCCCAAGACTCCAATTCAGATAAAAAGAAACTGTGGGAGGTAAAGCAGAAGCCTGAGGTGCTATGTTTTATACCTTTATTAAAAACAAACTCCAAGGCTAATTTGCAAATTGCCAACATTCTTTATGCCTTCACCAAAAAACATTTATGAGATTCTTCCAAACTTTGCTAGGTATCATGCTTTCATTTCCTGTGTTATGATCCTTCTGTGATGACCTCTTATTTTTGACCAAGTCAAACCAAAACTGCCTGAGCTTAAAAACACTTGAAATGCATTTGCTTAGAGGTAGGACTGGGCTAGAAAAGGTAACTATAGGGGGAGTATTTATCATTTAAAAAAAGAAAATCCAAGTAATCCAGTGTGAGATCCTAGTTATCTGAAGATGCCTGTAACTCTGCCAACCCTTTGTAGGCATTGACTCTGCATAAACAAGGAAGCCAAAGCTATGGATTAGGATTTCAACTACATAGAGAGTAGTTCCTAATAGTGTGGAATTTTGCTTGTTCTCCTTAAGCACTTACATTTTTATGGAGCAGTGTTTTCTACTGTGGCTTCTCACTGGAGTATTAAGAGGTAGCACAGACTAAATTTTATTTTTATTCCTCTCACCCCCAACCCCACCCCTCCAAGAGAAGTACTTTTGTAGGCCTGTCCCAGAGAGATACTGCTGACCTGAAGGAAATGGATTTACTATCTAGCTGAGGCAGTTTTCATCCCTCCTCCCTGCCATCAGCTGAAAAAAGTCTGACTGATGTCACAAGAAAAGCTTGAATCTCCTACAGATGCAATCCCTAATCCATTTAGGAGAAGTTGAAGTCTCACACTACCAGTTGCTACTCTCAGGTAATAGGGAGTTAATTAAATAGGCAGTACAGCCTTGCAAGCAGAGTAGTAAACCTGCCAATTCACCTGGAAATCAGGTAAAGAAGTTGGTAAAAGATCCTGGTCTGCCATTGGAGTGGCCTTTGAAGGCAGACATGAACTGCAGCTGAATTTGTGTGTTCACTGAGAAAAGCAGCTCCCTAACCTGAATTCAGAGGAATGAATCCAGCCAGCTGATCTTCTCACATAGCCATCAACAGTTACAGATTTGTGTACCCAATGTCCCACCTGGATTTATTCACATATCAGGAAAAGAGGAACAGACTCTTCAAATACCTGGCAGCATGCCTCATCCTACAGTGTAAGATTTAGAGCAGTCCCTGTTATCTAATCCATTTAATTCTTGATTTCTCTGTGGTAGAGGACATGCAAAGCTTATCTGGGATGCAGTTTTCTGCTCATACCACCAAACTCTGTACACAGGAAAACTACTGTTAAGGCAAACCAGGCAAGACATAGAATTATTAGGATCAGGACTCTGATCACTACTAAACTGGGTGAACAGGACAAAATGACCTAGAAAGGAAAACAATTCACCCCCCTTATCTCTCTCCAATCAGTCCTTCCACTTAATTCTGCATAAATTTTCTTGTGTGAAATAGATACCTGCTAAGAAAACAGACCTCGGATGAAAGGAAAATAATTTACCTCAATATATATTGCCATTTCATGGGTTTCTGCTATGTGCTGACAAGTTTAAAGCCAATTACGTTTTGTTTAAATATTTAACACTGTAAAGCTAGCCAGTATTACATCTTGTCAAAGATAACTGAAATATCCACTTTATCCCTTTAATAGGCAGGTAGAGCATACACAAGATGGAAAATACCACTGGGATTTCTCTGTTCACCACTGGAAATACCCTCACAATTCCTCAGGATTTCGCAAGATCAGCTCTGACACCAAAAGCACAAATCTGCATACAATGGGAGAGCAAGAGCAGCAAGCAACAATCTCAGATCAGCTGGATACTGTTGTATCCCAACACTAAACTGTATGAGCAAGCCTTTATTTGCATAGCTACAACACTAGAGGACCCCACATATGCACGTTATGGGCTGAATATATAGCTAAGTTGAACTGCATCCTGAGGCTGTTCAAGGAAGCAACCTTTGTGTAACTGGTTCTTTACGGACACTCCTTTGAAGTGATGAAATCCAGTGTCTGTGACAAGAGTATAAACATTGTGCACTCAGAGTTGCTATCATATTCGGGGGGAATGACACCAGGCCAAAAACTAGTTATAGGAGATGGCTGATAATGCTAGGGAAACATTTCAGAATCAACTCCCAAGACATCAGGGTGCAAACTTTCCTCCAAAGCATCCAAGTTGCTGACCACCATGGCAACAGTGTTGGGTAAGCTGGAAACGTAATGAAGTTTTTTCTTTCTGATATAATAAAGAAAGGACTCAAAAGAATGTTTTTCAGATGCAGTCCCTGTGGGCAGCTGAGCAAAACAGAACTCTTTGGACCACTGCATCAGTCTACCAGAGGTGGTGGGATACATAAGTTCAGCAGTTAGCTGTGTAGGTTTGCTTTAGGGTAGTTGTGTTCCTGAGTCAATACTATCTTTCTGTTGTACTGTCCATTGAAGGGCAAAGCACCATGTTATCCAAATATTTTTAAGAAAGATTAATATGCTCACAAATGATATACTATAAACTCTAGAAGGCATCTCTCTGACAAGGCATTTGCTGTTTCTTCCCCTAAATCCCCATTTGGATGTTTGGTGTAAGCCAGCAGGACAACAGGAGAGAAAACTTGGCCAAAATTATCACAAAGGAAGAATCTGAAACATGACATTAAAAATCCTGTTTGCTTTCCAGTCCTCTGGCTTCAGCAAGACATGAGCAGGTGGCATACTACTGAGCTGCAGCAGGGATGTTACTCAGAGATCTCCTAAGACCAGTAGTTTTGCCAGGCCTGGAACCATCTTTTCCAGTGATGCCTAAAGGGAAAGATCATGGGAGAGAGAGGGTTAGAACTCTGTATCCAGGAGCCTAGCTGCCCAAATGCCCCATTACAGAGTCAGTGCAAGGTTAAAAGGTGGCAAGGTTCCATTCCCAAATAACCAAACGTCTTCACGACAACATTCCCATTGCTTTCGTACCAGCTCCAGGCTAAAGCCTGACACAAATGGCTTCCCTGGCAGCAGGCCTCAGCATGAGGCTATTGAGAACCCAGTCTGTGTGAAATTTTTCGGCTTCTGCTATGCAAACACACACAATCAAACTGCTGTGAGCAGTTATATGTATTTCCAACAGTCACCCTGGATCCTTGTGAGACACAAAGTACCATAAATGCCTTACCCAATATCATAAACATCAAGAAAGCAGATGCACAGAAGGACTGAAAATTATCTCAGAGCAGGGAATGTTTCTTGCTGCACAGACTCACTCTGATCTGCAGCTAACCTCTTGCTTTCAGGAAAGCTGAGGTGAGCACTGGGGCAGCAGAAGGAACAAAATGAGACAAAGGGATTTGCAGCTGCTCCATCTCAATGTACTGAGAACACAGGGAAGGAAAAACACACAAAAGGGAGCAAGATCCCAAGGCTGCTTCTGGCTTTGGACGGGGTCTTTGAAGTTTTGCCATAAAGCAAACTTTCCCTCTCATACCTGTGGTCCATTAGCCAAGCAAGGTTACTGAAACAAACTAAGGTTGCTTTGGTGGCTTAGGAGGTTTTGAAATCAACTTCATCAACCATTTGGTAGCAGTACTCATGGAAGAGAAGACAAATGCTTCTTGGTTCAGGCAGAGAACTTCCAACAACTGAGCTGTGATTCGCAGCATCTGCAGGTAGCAACACAGTAAAGCCTGAACCATTGGCAAGTCCCTGCCTGCTCCTGTATAATCTAGAGTCACCCATAGCCAGTGCCTTGGGAAAACCAGAGCTGGGTCCCCAGCTATGAAGACCCTGGGAAAACATCAGCTAGCTTTAAAGCAGCTCTCTTCCTCATGGCAGGCTTGCCAAGTCTTGCCTCTTCTAGTTCTGGTCTTCCTATTTCTCGATTCTCCCCATGACAGACTGACTGAAAAAGCCAGGAGTCAGTCATTATTAATTTCAGCAATTTTTCCTAAGTGTTACAGACATGGCCCCCAGGGCAGATCTTTCCCACTCTTAAGTTGTCAGCATACAGCCTGCAGGATGAGGAAGCAGATCCTCTCATGCCCTCCCCTCTAGCACCTCAAAACTCCTCATCCGAAAGGAAAAAGCAAACCAACAAATCCCACAATGACCAAAATCGCTGGCTGTGCATATAGCAGATTATTGTGTGATTGCAGACTCCTGCTAACAAATCTCAGAGCAGTAGCTTCCCGCATGAGGAGCACAAAAGCTTGCAGACATGTCATACCTAAGTTAAACCCAGATGGCTTCATCCAGAAAATACCTGTCTGAAAGCTGCCACAGCTGCATCTTGCTTGCTAACAAGCCACAGGGTCTATAGTTACCAGTAAGCTAGGGTAATAAGTCTCCTCTTTCCCTTTTTAATCAGAAGTTTCTAGGATTGCCAGGTTTCATACTGTACATGCTTACTGCCACTGATTGTCAACTGGCTGGGGTTTTTTTGTGTTTTGTTTGTTTGTTTTTGTCATTTTGTTTGTTTGGTGGTTGTTGGTTTTTGTTTTGCTTGGTTTGTTTTTTTGTTTGGTGGCTGTTTCGGTTTTGTTGGTTTCTTGCTTGTTTGGTTTTTGGTGCTTTTTTTGTTTTGGTTTAGGGTTTTTTTGTTTGTTTTGGGTTTTCTACAGAAACACATACTTTCCCCAATGTTGAGTCCCCTCTCAATCCCCAGCACTAAGCATCTGGACACAGAGCAGTTTGCACTGCACTATCATGTGCTGTGCTGCGTTCTTCCACTGACCACAGCATCCGCTTCCCCTGTCACATCTGGTTCTACCTCATTGCAACAGGACAGAAACACATTCCTCATGTCGCTGCCCTCGGTCCCACTCAAACTGAAAGGAAGAAGAAAGTACCCACACTGGCTGTGGTTTTAGGCAATGCTTAAGATTACTACAAAAAGGCAGCGACTGGGCCGGAGGTGAGCTCATCATCCTTGAGCCTGCGGCTCTGCTGATGTCATCACACAACTCAGTGGCAGGAAGTGATATGGGAGCAGGAGCCTGAGAGGAAACTGAATCGAGCAACTGAGGTTAACTACTCCGGCATTTTATCATGTGGCATTTCCAGGGACTTTCTAAGAACCTGCAGGTGGGTTTGGCTGCCCAGCATCAGTTAGCTTGCTTTGCACGCCACGTTCAACAGCGCCAACGGCAGCAGGATGAGGAAGCAGCTGTGCTGACCACATGGCAAAACAAGGCAACATCTACCTCCCTCAGGTTGCTGGCCCCTTCCCCCTCCCACACAAAGAAATATATTTAATGAATAGCTTCCTGCAATGCTCACTGAAGGTAGGACTCAGCTGCATACAAGTTTTACTGGCATCTGCCCCTGAATGGTATAGGCTAGACTTGGATTTGCACTTTCCCAGGGTTGTAGTGAAGCTGGGGCTCTGGGTGTTGCACCTGTAAGTTCCTGTGACAGTGATAAGTTATCTGGCATCTCTTCTCAGAGAAGCTTAGATAACTTTGCAGCCCTATACAGAAACTTGCCCTTGCTGTGATTCTCTGTGCTGCTGGTGTACAAGCATCTGTGCTAGTATGCCAGCCACTAACAGAGAGCACTGCCGTGGAGTGCAAGCCAGGAAAGAGAGAGCAAGACTATCATGGAGGCATGATGGAATTAATCCGCAATACTAGGATGTCCCAAATGTCAAGGGATCTTCAACTCATTTGTTTTTTTTAAGTAAGTTAAGACATTTGCAATGGACTATTTTTACCCTACATAACACAGTCAGACAATTTCACTGAGCCATACCTATAACAGCAACCAGAACCTCAAATACATTACTCCTTGGAAAGACAAACAGATTCTCTTCCCATCCCTTCTTTTCTGCCTCCACTTCTGCTGAAGTAGTCACAACTGTATCAGATGGAAGAAATGTGCTACCCATCCTGTTGTAAGCCTTCCAAATTCTCCTCTCTTTGTAGGATTTACCAAAATTGTTGCAGCCACTGCTAGAGTTTTGGGGCTACATAGTTTGCCAGGAGCATCACTGCACAGTTTAGTCTTGCATACTTATGATTATCTAATTTCAAACCTTGTGCGGCTGGCGCTGAGTTCAAATTCAAGTCACTGCTTCCCTGAGGATTTTCTTCCTGAGACACTCCTTCTTGGACCACTAGTTGAGGCTATGAAGAAAAACACCAAAACCAAACAAAACCCCACACATACAATTAGACTTCAAGAGACAAAACTGCAATTGCACAGAGTAGTTGGAAAGCAAAAAAGCCTTCAATCAATGCTATTTGATTAGGACCGTGGAGCCCTGAAAGCCTGCCCATTTGCCACTACTTCCTATAGCCAACCCTACACAAGAGCGAGCGCCAGTGTGTGTAGTGTCCACACTATACTGCAGCACCCAAAACTGGACACAGTACTCCAGGTGTGGCCTCACCAGTGACAAGTGCAGTGACAATCACTTCTCTGTTCAGGCTGGCAACACTATTCCTGATACAGGCCAGGATGTCGTTGGCCTTCTTGGTCACCTGGGCACACTGTTGGGTCATGTTCAGCCAGGTGTTGATCAATATCCCCAGGTCCCTTTCCACCAAGCAGATTTCCAGCCACTCCTTCCCAAGCCTGTAGCTTTGCATGTCCTCTACCACCATTCCTGTCACTAACCACAGAACAGCTCCACCAGCAGGTGCTTTACAAACTGTTCCTTGCTCTGAAACATTCTCTCAGACTCAACCTGCATAGGATCCTCAGCTTTAGTGGAAGTGTTTCTTCCCACCCTAAACACTCCTGTGACAACGCACCTGTAGAACAAACCTACTGATCCCTGCAGCAAGAGCACAGCTTGGATTTGATCTAGAATTTTTTTCTGTTAACAGATACACACCAAATAATGGTTTGTGGTTGTTGCAGGGTTTTTAATCACTGCTAAGGATAGGTGATGTGCCATTAATTGTTCACAGGACAGAATAGCCATATTGAGTGAAAGGTTTCATCATTTTTTCACACCTGAAATGTCTTATCTTGACATACTTTCTTACTAATCTTCTGATTGCTGCATAAAAGAGCCTCCTACTGGCAGGATAAAAAGTTTCATAATTCACCAAATTTCTCTTTTTGCTTTATTTAAAACTTCTTTTGAGACAAACTGACACACTAAGCAACAACTTCAGTCTCAAGACTCTTGGGAAAACAACCTCTCTGCCCAAGAAAGGATGGGACCTCTGCTCTGACATTGTAAGCCTGAGAAAACACTGTGGAAGATTAATATGCCTTGAATAAGTAATTAAGTACAGCATCTCTCTTGGGCTCTCAGAATTCTTCAGGAGCTGAATCTAAGGGGTAGCTGGAAAAGCAGCCAGAGCTTCCCTAACATGTTAGATTTCCAGGCCACCTAGTCTGAAAGAATGTTGTTGGAGATAGAGACCCTAAGAGCAGCAAACACAACTGAAAATCCCCCCCAGGATCTGTGACTGGAGAAAAGACAAAGGCAAAACACTGTACTCACCCACTTGCGGGGCCTCCCTCTTGGCCTTTTTCCAGCAGAAGGTTCTAGCTTTATTGAAATAAAGGGGGAAAAAAAAATAAATTCATCTTTCTTCTTTGCTGGACAATTGTGACTAATACACTGAACCTGGCCAAGGTGACCTCTGTATCAGGTTCTTGTGAGACAAGTAGCAGAAAAGGCAAAAGATGGGGATAAGAAGACAGTTGAGGAGAAAACACCTGCCAGACTATGCTCATTGTGATTACTTGGCAATTGTGGAGGAGAAATGCTAGAAGGAAGCTGCTGAACAGGCAGTGGCAACACAGGAAGAGCTGAGAGGTCAGTTAGGACTAAAACCACAATAACTGGTTTGTCCAACAGTGCCAATTAAAGATGAGCTGAATTAGGGGCAACTTTCATTGTCTACCTTTAAGCTAAGAGAAACCTCCCTGCCAGGCCCTCTAGCAATGCTTCATGGATGGGCAGCCCCATTCTCTCTCCCTTATAAAAGGATATAAACCATTTACTCTTACCATTTGTCCAGATACGGTAGTCACTTTCTTACTTCCTTTTGGTCTTCCTCGTGGTTTCTTCACTGGCAATGGTTCCACAGCCTCCTCCTGGGATAAAAGGAGAAAATCATTTAAGCAGAATGATCCCCGGAACAACTTACAGCTTCTCATTCTTCCATGTCTTAGACTGTCCTACACCAACATTAGCACCTACACAACTAAATACCTGCTTGTCTCTGCTTTTCCAACTGTGCAGTGCATTAGAGGATGGCCAGCAATACTCCTATCCCTTTGTCTCCTGGGCTGGGGAAAAGGAAAAGTTTCCAGGACTCTGACCATAGTGCTTGGAATGGGGAGATTCCCAGCTCTTGGCCTTCTCCGCTACTACTGGTGCGGAAACAAAGGGGGATGACACCTGAAAGTCTGCAGACTGGAACAGAGATCTGGCTAGTTACTCTCATGCTGTTTCCAGGCCTGAATAGTCATGGCCTGCTTCATTAAAGGCACCTCTGAAGCCAGTGGCTGGGATGCCCCAGGGTGCATGTACTGCTGCTTTTCTTAACAGCAATAGCTTCCCAGGGCTGCCTGCAAATCATACCAGGCTAATGCTGTAGCACCCTCAAGCAATCTCTTAGGATGCTGTGCCCTCACCTGTGGCTGTTTCTTTGGTCTTCCCCTCTTTCTCTTTTGGCCCTCAGTCAGTGTAGATGAGCTGGGGTTCACTGGCCTCTCGTTGCTCATACTGGCACTTTCCACAGTTTCCAGATGATAATCCAACAGGTTATTTTTCCATGGACTGGGAAAGAAAACTTGTCTCTTCTTTCTCTCCTTATATTGTTACGGATTCTCCTCTACCTGCAAGATTGAAAGAGAATCAGGTATGATAGTAGTTACTGGTTTTACCAGCTGAATGCATCTAGGAAACAGCCAACATAGAGAACCATAATAATGCTTTATAAACATTATTGAACCACTCTCTTACATGGCCGATTCCTTAGCTTTCTGAGGTTCTTGGCTAAAGGAGCTGATTGCTCCAGGTGCCAGAGTACATTGGTACCTGCATCTACCTTCTCCCCCTTGTTGGCCAGCTTAACCTGAACTGACAAAAACAATGACTTCATTTCTCCAAACTCCCTTCTTTGTAGGCTTCCTCTGCCTCCGGAGGGAGGAGGTGGGAGGAAAAGTAGTGGTGGCAAGCTATAAATGCCCCATTCAAAAGTAAAGCTTCACTGGAGCTCCTGTATCATCAGATACCAAAGCTAATCCTGAGACCCAAATCCACAGCAAAGAGATCCTTGTAGCAGGATGCTTAAGAGAGCAAATATCAGGGTATGAACTAGAGGTGAATTTGGCTTTGGAGCTGCCCCTCAAGAGTTTCTTCCTAATCACTGACTGTGGTGTCTGGTGCAATCTGCAGAGATGGTGCTGTCTGGAGAGATGGCCTGACCCTGTTTCAGAGCACTCAGCCTCTGGTTCTGCATGAGACTGTTTTCAACAGGAAAAAAGTAAGTTGTCCAGATCTGAGTTTTGCTTCCATCCTGACCACTGGTTTGTCTGTTTCAAGTTTTGCATCATGAGGCTT
This sequence comes from Megaceryle torquata, assembly GCA_024611175.1. Taxonomy (NCBI): domain Eukaryota; kingdom Metazoa; phylum Chordata; class Aves; order Coraciiformes; family Cerylidae; genus Megaceryle; species Megaceryle torquata. Next base: position 14,819 of record JANIJG010017551.1, on the reverse strand, counting down.
GCCAGTCAGCCTTCTCCATGTCCCCAAGCTCTACTTAGTGCCTACTGTCTTGGAATGAGCCCTGATCTGACTCGTTTGCACTAAGAAATAACTAAGATCATGAGCGACTGAGAGTACAAAGGAAACCAATGACTTTCCTTGCAGAAGCAGAGGTTTCACCTCTGGCATTGTCTGCCAGAGAAGGAGGCAGTCTGTGAGCCTTTACACCCTCATATCTCAAAGTAGGAAGAGGATGGAACGGACCATCAGAAGCTCAGCTACCACCTGAATCCCAGGCACATTAAGAGAAGTGAGGGTCATTGGTCTTGTGTGAGAAGTAGAATCTAGCCAAGGATTTGAGTTCAGCTCCCAGTTTGCTGATCTCCCAATATGTAGCCTCCACAGACCTTGGCCTTCCTCTCCTTCTTGCATAGGAAGGACAGCTCAAAAAGATGAGAGAGGCTGAGAAGACTGAGCCTGGCTGGACAGAAGCCAGCAGTGCTGACTGAATCCTTTTTTGTCAGTAATTCTTGCCACAAAATAAATAGCTGTGCATAATGCGGTTGGGAAAGCAACATCATCGCTTGCTCCACTAAGGAGGAGCATACAGATGAACAATGCTTTTCTACCTTCTGCGCAAAGCTGTTGCTGCCTTTGCATCAAGATGCTGCACGTATAACTGCCTTGCCTACAGAAGCTCTTCTATATCCACCTGAGAAATGTTTTTTGCAGCTCTCTGCTCTGTTTCTCCTTTCTCACTTGTGAATGAGAGGTAACAACAACATGCTTTAACAGCTCTTTGTCCCATCAGCCTTGAGTGCTGCTGGGTCTCCAGGTCCCTCCAGCAGGCTCTACCTGAGGCAATAAAGGTAGTACCTCAAGTAAGAGCACAGCTGCACCATGCAGAAGAGTTAGACTGCTGTCTTCAAAATAATACTGGAGGGCAGAAGCTGGGTTCAGCTCCAGTTCATGCATGAGCAGCACTACTTAGTGGACTCCCTGGGCGTCCATTTGTGCACACTGTTGGGACCCAGCTCACAGGCACTGCTGCACACTTGGCTTTTCTATCAAAACCTCTGATCAGAGGGTGATGGAAAGACCACAGCTCAGGTCCCTGAGTTCAGGCTGGATCTAGAGAGGAGACAGTTAGAAAATTAAAAAATCTCCTTGTACTTGCAAGCCACACACAGTTTCCATCAAGTCCCCGAGAGACAAATGTGAAACACTTCTGCAGCCTCTTTCAGAGAGGAGCTGTGCTTTTAAGAAACTGCTACCTGATCTTTGTAGTTTGATCAGATGTTCAAGTTCAAAAGATGAGAGGGCTTTACTGAATACGACAACAAATATTCTGCCCTCTGGCCCAGCTACTGTTTCCTGTGTTGGTATTTACTTGTCAGAATTGAGGTTCAAATGGCCTTGTGCTGGGCCTGGCTGAGGTAGGACAGAGTGACTGAGGTGCACAGACCCTAAACTGCTCTAGGAGCATAGAAGATTTAGTGCCTCTGACTAAGGTTTCTCTAAGCCAGCCCTGGCTTGTGCTGCAGGATCAGCTCAGAGTGCTGCAAAGGTGGCCTGAAGCCTCCCGAGCCTCCCCTCAGCCAGCTGTGGAAAGGCAAGAGACAGAGGAATGGACAAGTGTAACAGTGCTGTCCAAGCCACATCCCTGAGAAGGGATTAAGGCTGCTTTGACAAGACAGCTTCTACCTATGGATCACAGTAATTTGAAAGCACCGGTTCAGTGCCTCTTGGAATTCAGGTCCTAATGTTAATATGTGGAAGAGTTATGGAGGAAACAGATCTATATGTCCTTGAAAAGTACCATATGTGCATGTTTTTACCTGTTTTTCCAGGATAAAGGAACAGGATGAATGCCAGGATGTTGCAGGTATTGTTCAAGGTAATGACAGATGTAGTTGTACCTAGAGGAGGCTGTGCTGATAGAATGGCTGAGGTAAGGATTTGTATTTTATTCTTCAGTCTCAGATTGCACTGTTTGGTCACTTCAGGCTGGACAGGCAGAATCTGAAAATGTCACTGGCAGATGCAGCAAGAAAGCTTCCAGCCTCCCTATTCTAACAAAACGTACGCAGTCATGACAGACACTGAAGCCATTGCTCTTATCCACATAATCTGTCTCACACATTCAATGTAACTGAAACCTGCATTCAATCCAAACGTCGCAGGTCATTATTCAAGTGGAAGCAACCTCAGTGTACAGTATTATTTTTTCCCCAGGTGCAAAGAAAGTCAGTTCTTGCACAAGGATTGTTTTCTAAATCATGCTAAACTGAGAGACTCTACAATGTCTTTCATGTATCTGGCAAGCTTTCTACAGACAGGACTGCAGACAAATGGAGAGAGACTGCCAGGAGATAGCAGTGTCTTTGTACATCTCTCTTCTACCTTCCCATCACCCACTTCTTGAAGCCTGGTGTGAAAGGTAAACAAAACAAAACAACACAAACAAAACTATACATGAGTCCTATCAGTCCTTAAGGTTTTTGTAAGCTTTACACCAGTAATGTAAAATGCATACAAAGCAAAAGCACCCACTGCAATTCTACTTCAAATTTCTCAACAATAGCCTTCCATTTATACATATAAAACCACAAACTAATATTGACTCCCACTGTATACCAAAAAGCAGGTTTGCTTTCCAGGGTCACAGAAGAGCAGGGCTGAATTCCAGCCCTATAGAAACATAGAAATGTCTGGGTTGGAAGGGACCTCTCGAGGTCATCTGGTCCAACCCTCTGCTGAGAGCAGGGACATCCTCAACTAGACCAGGTTGCTCAGAGCTCTGTCAAGCCCCACCTTGAATACCTCCAGGTTTGGGGCCTCAACCACCTCCCTGGGCAACCTGTTCCAGTGCTCCACCACCCTCTTGGTAAAGAGCTTCCTTACATCCAAGCTAAATCCACTCTTTTCTAATTTAAAGCCATTAGCCCTCATCCTTTCACTCCAGGCCTTTGTAACCAGGCCCTCTCCAGGCTTTTTGTCAGCTCCCTTTGGGTACTGGAAGGTGGCTGTTAGGTCTCCCCAGAGCCTTCTCTTCTCCGGGCTGAACAATCCCAGCTCCCTCAGCCTGTCCTCATAGGAGAGGTGCTCCAGCCCCCTGATCATCTTCGTGGCCCTC
>JANIJG010017551.1:0-11604 GCA_024611175.1 Megaceryle torquata | reverse complement strand
GTAGAATCCCCTCTCTTGATCTGCTGGCCACACTTCTTTTGATGCAGCCCAGGATACGATTGGCCTTCTGGGCTGCACAAAGGCACAAGATCTTAAGAAACCTATGTCAATACTTGTGGGCCTTAGATCACCTTCATGTCGACACTACACACAGCTTTGAAAGTGATGCAGATATACAAATATGGTTTTGGCCCTTTTCAGGCCTCTAACTCAGACCAAGCTCAAGTACAGGAAGTTCCACCTCAACAGAAGGAAGAACTTCTTTACTGTTAAGAGTTGTAAAGCATTGGAATAGACTCCCCAGAGAGTTTGTGGAGTCTCCTTCTCTGGAGACTTTCAAGACCTGTCTGGATGCATTTCTCAGTGATCTGCTCTAGTCTTGTCCTGCTCTAGCAGAGGAGTTGGATTTGATGATCTTCAGAGGTCCCGTCCACCCCTAACATTCTGTGATTCTACGCTGCAGAGACATCACCTAAGCCAAAGCACCTCATGTCCCAGAAGCATTCCCAGGCACCTGCCAGAGAACAGGGGATTCTTAGTCTAACACTTTGCCCGAGTTAGGTGCTCAGTTGTACAAAGCCAGCTTTTCTATTATATCAGATTCTAGAGAAAGAAAAGCTCCTCCTGAGAGCAATGTAGCTGCAGTCTAACAGAGTATTGAACAGTGATCTTCAGGGACTTTTCCTTTTCCACCGATTACAGAGGAAGCCTTGGGGATAAGCCTTCTGAATTGAGCAGGTAAATTAAATGGCATTACCCTCTCCTGTTTGTTTCCTCAAGGAGGTTAAATTTTAGGCTATGTCCTTGGGAGAAATACAGTACGATGCAGAGATGCTAGAGATATTGTACTAAAACCCCCAAACTGTGTGCATGATTCACAGCAAATGCTGCCAGAAAATTATTGTCTGACTGCTGTGCCCACATAAAAAAATTACAAAGCACAGAAAGCCTTCTTCAAAGCATAATAGGAGTGTGATTATAACAGACCCTTCATTATAGCCTTAACTCTGCCACTGTCTCTATAATAATAGGAAAAAATATCCACAAAGCACAACTCCCACTTTGTAGCACAGCACTATTGTTCTGCTGTCACGTGTGACAGAGTAAACCCAGGGTAACTTCACTGACATGAACATGGTCACTCCACAGTCTCTTTAGTAAAATAGGGAGGGGAAAAAATTGGCCCAAGCCCTGCATCAAGTGGAAGAGTATAAAAGACTTTGTTACTCAAGACATCTAAAGAAGGAGACTAAGAAGGCCAGGCAGAGAGAAACCTTTCATTCTAATAGCTGTAGCAATAGTGATCTGCACCCACATTATGAGAAATTACTTTCATCTTTGGAGAAATCAAATGCCCACGTCTTTACAGCTCTTGCAGCAGATCAAGAAATACCACAGCTTGTGTCAGTTCCCCATGGACTGTTCTACCAGAAAAACAGGATACCCAAGCACTGGAATATCTCCCTTGGAAAGGGCTGTGGTAGTAACACTCTGGCAAATGCACCTTTACTACCATTTGTTTTTTTTCTGTGAAATGAGGAACTTAGACTACTAAATCAAGCTTGTGGCAACAGCAGGCAACTGCCACAGTCTCATAAATCACATCTTGAAAACATAAATAACCTCTCTAGGTGATTTCCCTAACTTCTTTGAGTGGCTAAGTCTAAAACTTCTTTAGTGCCATAAGTCCTCTAGTCCCTTGCTGTTGTTATTATTTTTTTAAGGAGCAATTTATTGTCATTTGTTATTGCATCAGCAGAGTCCTTCAGCAGCAACATTGCTCTATCTTTTATTTTTAAACCCACTCTACCAGATATACACATTAATCTTATCTCCCCCATCTTGACTGGCTGAACAAGCCAGTGTGTGTTCCAGTTTCTTGGGATGTGATATCTCCTGATCATTTTGCTTGTTATTTCCAGTATGAACTCAAGACTTATGATATGGTAAGTATTCTTACTCTCAGCACTACCTTTTGTTAGTCAAGCTGTCCTCACTATCTCATTATCTGAGAAGCATGGATTAAGCAACAGTTCATTGGGAAAAATTTAGTTCCTGTGTAACACTAATAGCACATTCCTGTCTTTACAAGACTTTACCTGAAGTTTGCCACATACTTCCATAAGGAAGGGCTCAACCTCAATCCCACCTCAGCACCATCAGCTTCTGAGCCCTGCCAATGTCCCAGGCTTCCTATAGTCAGGGCAGGAAAAGCAAGGAGGCAGTTAACCATCCCAGGGAAGAACAAGGGGAAAAGTACTGCTGAATACCAAGACCAGAGAGGAAGAGACATCTGGAATCTGTTCCCGACTGATCTTGTACAAGTCATGTTAATCTTTCAGCACTTCACATTTTCTGTCTATAAGGTTATGAAATAACACTAGAAGTATTAACACTTGTCCTCAACCTGGGGTGGAGGGACGAAGGATTAAGTCATTCCTATTTGTAAAGTAACACTAAAAAACCCCAGCAGAAGAAAACAGAACAAGGCATTATCAGCAGACTGCACCAGCAGCCTCCCCCATGTCATCGGGTTCGGGAGCACAAAAGAGTAAGCTTTGCAACTGAAAAGCTACAGCCCAGGATTAGCCACATCCTGCTGTGCAGCAACACACACCCTCACCCTCTTCCCCCAGGAAGCTGAAGGCTCGTGGGACCAATTTGGCCCAAAGCTGTAAACTGGAGTTCCTTGCCTGGGGAAATTGTCACAGAGCAGCACTGGAGCGTGAGTTCAGGTTCTCCAGAGCTGCAGCATGCTGCTGAGCTGCACAGTGCTTTCTCAACCACTCCCAAACCAGAGTAGGCAGGGGATACAGGGGCCAGCTCAGTCTATCCAACAAAACTCACATACCAAACTATCCAAGTCTTGAGGCTACTGCCTGAGGTCTTAGACACCTTTCCAGCACTTCAACTATCAAGCCAGATCAGTGACACTTAATGCCTCAGTGCAGACTGTAGACTCTCTAGCATTATGCATCAAGAACCTGTTAAAATTCTCCCTTAGGGTATTTGTCCAAAGGCCCAAATGTTTGCTAAAGGACTCTTTCTTCTTTTAAAGCCTCTCTTCAGACACTTTCACCAAAAAGCAAGGTTCCCAAGCACCGTAGAGTTAAATCAGTGGAGAAAAACACCACAACACTATTTACAGGAAAATAAAAGGATAAGGAGAAATCTGTGGTTACTAAAACAAAATTACAAATCTGTCACCTCTCATTTCAGATAACATCAAGTCATGCTCCTCTGCAGAATTACTAACTTGTTTAGCCCAGCTACTGACATCTGCAAAGCACTGTCCACTTGCACAAACCCAGGAAATGGCCCTCTGCATTTCGGAACCCAGCACGGGGACCTATAAGGCAGCACCTCTGGTGCCTTAACCTACTTCCAGACAGTCCCTTTCAGTTACCAAGATGCAATTTATTAATCCCTGTGCCTTAATAAACTCCAGTGTCTTGCAGATGAGCTCTGCATATGTATTTCAAATTCAGGCTTACTAATGTGGTAAGAAAGGAACAAGATTACCTGTTGAGAAGTTGGGGAGCGCCACTTGACCTGATCCCAGCAGACCTAGCAATGAAGGCAGGGGAGAAGGACAGAGCTATCCAGTAGCTGACACCCTTTCTGTGCTGGAGAGCAGCAGCTAACCGAAGTTTCTGTACACATTCATTTCAGGAGCCTTACAACGAGCCGAATGCTATTACTGCGCTCCCAGTTAGTAATATGGAAAGCAGCATGAGCACTGCCAGCAGTCTCCTTCTGATGGCAGTCCTGAGTAGTGACAGCAAGTGAAACCGAGTTCACTTCAACCCTCCTGGAATCTCTTGCTAAACTGGCAAGAACAAAAGTAAGAAAAATCCCCAACTAGACCACTTTGACCAGGCAGTCTGTATCACTGCCCTGCTTACTAAAAATAAGGCCACTTTCTAAATGTGAAATGAATGATCTGAATAAGGGAGACAGATAATTTCATGGACTTCCCTCTTTACAAATGCTAGGAAGAAGAATCATGTTGACCCTGTTTCACGAAAGAAAAAAACAACACAACAAAACCCCAAATGGGTAGCCCCAGGAAGGCTTATGATGACAAAGTGGTTATTAATCTGAGTGCAAAATGTGCTCGGGGCATTTACTATAAGCCACAAATAAAAATGGGAAGCTAATTTCTGAATACATTTATGCTTAACTGAAAGGAGATGTTGCCTAGCTCTGAGTTAGGTTTCCATATTAACTACGTGAACAATCATTAGAGCTGGCAAAAGTCCCCAGAAGTATCTTGCAAAGGAGAATGCAGACTTTTCATGACTGACTCAGTATAGTTAAGACTTGGGTTTTTTTGGCATATCCCCATTAGCAAAGTAGAGAATTAAAATATCTCAACCCGTATCTGTATAACACCCATTACAGTATCTTAGCGACAGAAGTCTGAGACTTTATGTCAAATAGTAAATTGCTTACAGTGACAGTACAATTGAATAAACTGTAGACTCGTTTTTTTCTTTGTTTGGTTTGTTTGTTTTTAGTGTGGTGATTTTTTTTTTTTTTTTTTTTGTCATCAGAGCTGTCCACATAAAAGATTTGCAATCACTTGAGTTCCTTGGTAATTTCTGAATATGTCAGTAAGGCACTGGAATCCCTTACTGAAGTCTGGAAAAATACTGGTCTTGACCTTATTAACACAGAAACAATGATCTCCCACTTAAAGATGTACATGGGGCCTCTGGAAATGAGTCCAGTTCTTGGGGCTGACACATGCTTCCTCTGATCTCAGGAAAGTCACCTTTTCTTTTTACTTAGTTTCCACACAATTTCAGTGGCGATAACACACAAAACGGGTAACATCTTCAACACTATTTCCTTTGAGAAGAGATATGTTTCCCACCGTGTAATTACACAAGCCTTAGGCAGAGTGAGCTCCAAATGAAGTCTTGAGCCAATCACCAATAAGAACAACATGAAATGCTGAGAAATGCCTTTGATCACTCCTGCAACAATGTCTAATCCAAAAAATCAGAAAATAGTTTATGAATTCAAGTACCTGAAAATTATCTATTCATCTAAATGCTTAAATAGATCTAAGCTAATCTATCAAAAATCTACACCAGTGTATCTACACTTTGTCATTTCATTAGCATTTAAGGCCAAAATAAAGGGTTTGATAATTCTGTATATAAATAACTATCATTTCAGCATTATCTTTGAACTGAGTCCAAAACTTTTACACTTAAGCATCAGTCTGAGAAAAATCACATGTTCTTTTTTTAAAGCCATCATGGGATGGAGAATGTACCACTACTCTTGGACATGTTTTTCAGTGGTTAATCCCCTTTAAAAAGGGTCCCTAATTTACAATTAGGCAGGTGCTGGCTCTTACCATATTTTTCACAGATAACTATTCCCTACCTCCCTCTCTCAGTGATACTTCTACACTGTCATCAAGTCCACTCATGTGATTCTTTAAAAAATTAAATTGTGAGACTCAAGGGGCTCAGCCTACCTAAAGCTTTTTAAAATGAAATAAATTTTTGTGCCCCTCTCCTCATCTTCAAATATGAATACCTTTTAAGAAGAGGAATACCAAAGCAGTACACCCGACTTAGTAACTGCCTTGACCTCCATTAAACCAGAGGTAACATTAATTCCTCTTTTCCACTCCTGTGGTTTAACAGAGGGTTCCTATGATCCTTGGCTAAGAACACAAAATGTTTGGTTGGGTTGTTTTTTGGGGTTTTTTTGGGGGGGTTTTTTTTGGTGTTTTGGTTTTTGTTTTGTTTTGTTTGTTTGTGGGGTTTTTTTGTTTGTTTGGGTTTTTTTGTTTGTTTTTGTTTGTTTGTTTTTCCCCCCTTACAGCACTCCCATTCATTACACAAGCTGTCCCATCCATCCAGTAAACATTGCTCTTTCTTCTTATCCTTCTGGCCTTCTTTACTGTTTTATGCAACCATTTTTCAGAAGGTAAAATTATCCATTTTCCCCACGGACTTTATGACAGCAGCCCTTACCACACTGTTTAGTTGGTTTACAACCATGAATTAACCAATGTGTCCATTGCCAGTCTGTACTGTGAGAGTGGTCGGGTATTTTGCAAGGAAGGGGAATTAAGATCAGTAGCTTAGATATCAACATCTAAGATGTTGCCAGCAAAACAGTTTTACCATGTACCTATTCCATCAAGTAGCTATGGAAGGATACCATCAAAGCTTCCCCTCCTTGGGCAGCCTCAATGCCAAGAGGCAAGCTCCGAAAGACAAAAGATTTGAGCTGCCTGTTTTCACTGTATATCAAACCAGCAGAGTGCTGTGCTAAACAGAGACCTGCATCCTGGTCAGGTGCAGAACAGGACTGCCTCAATATTGTCTATCCTGCTTCTGTCCCCAGAACACCTTGGTGAAGCTGTTATGGAGAAGAGTAGTTTCTGGCCATGGGCTGTTCACAGCTACACCTTCTGATTAACTTTCTCTTTTGGAGGTTCCAGGAAGGACAAACAAGCATGAGCTGAACCAACCAGCATTAAAACAGCAGCAGCCAAATCTAGAAGACAGGAGTCCTTCAAATTCCCTCTCCTTAGATGGGGTGGGGAGGAGGGGAATGTAATTAGTACAATTTTCACTCTTTGGTGACTTGCTAAGATACTTCTGTCCTGAGAGGGTTTTGGGTGTTGTCCTACACAAGAGCTAGCTTGTGCCTGCAAGATAGTTACTAGTTTCCTTTAGGAAACATCCAGATTTTACCATAATGCAGCATAAGTCTCTGCCTGCATTTCTATTCCTTATCTTCACTATTCCAGAAAGTAGACTGGCCACTGTGGTATACTGTGATATACATAGGCTAACACCAGCTGTAGATTCATTTGTGTATAATCCCTTTCTGTTATACAGGTGTATATAAAGAGCTTGCCTTACTGCTAGCCTGATCTTGTCAGAACCTCTCATGTGCACAAACCTGTATCTCATAAGTGCAATGAAAGCCAGTGTCATAGTAATTGTTCTATACATGCTTGTTATTCAGGCTGTATTAATGCATATTTTAACTGGAGATTAGGCAGAGGTGTGATTTCCCCAAGATAAGAAACACATTTGCCATGCTGTATTTTATCATTGTAATGAAAGTGTGCCACATAATATTTCCTAATTCTTTCATATTATGCTGAACAAGAATTTGAACTCTCTAGATGATGCAGGGTTACAAAATCTCACTTTGAGAAAGTTGTGGACTTGCTGGGAGGCCTCAAAAAAAATCAGAGGCTTAGAAAACAAGGCCTGTGAAGAAAGACTGAGGAGCTGGTTTGTTAAACCTAGCAACAGGAGAACAGAAAGAACATGATAATAGCTTTCAAATGCACAGTACAGCATCTGGGAAAATAATAATAATGTGTGGATAGGATAAAGTGTCCCTTTAAACACAGAAGGGAGAGTTAGATTGAATATTAAGGAAAGTTTAATGACTTAGTGCCCAGGACAGCAAAGCACTGGAATAAGCTATGAGTTTATGGAGCCTCTGCCCATGGAGAAGCTAGAAATGGGTCACACACCCATACTACATTTGGCATGGATGGTAATAAAGCTCTCCCTGTAGAAGTGTTCTCAGGCTGCCTCCCAGCTCTCTTTTCTACAACATGAAATTTCTAACTAGGATGCATAGTTGCTATGTGTGTTCATTCGGAACTGTACCTATCAAAAGGCCAGCATAGGTGATTCATAGGGACTAGAATTAATTTCTGCTTTTTCTCCATGGCTGCAAAAATCTCCCGAACTGGATGGGTATTACTTTAGAGTCTGGAATCTAACTGTTCCTACAGCTACAAAGCTTGTGATTCACAGAGAGGAAGCTGAAGGATATTAAACTAACAGCATTTGGGCCTGAAATAGTGAATTACCAGAAATGGAAGAATTTGTCTTTTGCAATGGAAACAATGAATCCTAGTAAATTAACACCATAAACATTCTCAACTGGTAAGAATGCTGACCCCCTTCTACCTTTATAGCAGGATACAGTTACCGTTCCTGACAACGTGCAGACAAGGAAGGTGGAAGAACTGAGAATAAGAAATGAAGAGCAAGCAGCTTTGCTGCAGGCAAGAAAGATGCAGCTGGGATTAGAAAGAGCTCACACCCTGCTCAATAAAGCCATGTGGTGACATTGTGAACAATGGCCTGGAGATGGCCTTGAAGGACCTTTGTAACACAAAGTAAACCTTCCACCACCAGAGAGCTGAGTATGAATGAGGACTAGGTTCCAATGGAAAAGTAAAGGACAGATAATTCTCATGAGCAACCAGAAGCATCCAAGAGCAACAGCAGAAGGATCCATAACAGCAGTTCATATCGAGGACTACCCCTAAAAGGCAGAGCAGGAAGCCTATGTTTGGGGAACACAGTCTGTCAGGGGTAGCAAGCAGCAGCCAAAATACTGGGGGTAGTTGTATGCATGGAGGAAGATGCATGCTTCTGCAGGAAACAGCTCAGGCCCATGAGTACGCCTTAGGCTGCCACCTGAAGGAGCAGTACCACATAAAGCTGGTGTTAAAAAGAAATGCAGTAGCTCCTAATGAAGCCATGCTTACAGCTACCTGATGATGTTTTGCTGGCAAGAGGGTTTTACAAGCATCCCAGTTGGGAAGTCTCCATTTCTTTAAGAGACATGCAGTGTAAGACAGACAAACCTGCCTCTCCTCCATGTCCAAACAGGGCCATTCCAAAGATTGCAACACGCATGTCTGGAGGGCTCCTTCTTCCAATGCTCCTGTAGAAAGCTACCAGGTAGACTAAAGGCTGTTGTACCCCAGACACTATGGCAAATAGATTCATGCTAAAGGAGGAACAGTGGCAGTGCATACCATGCTCCTTTTCCTGATTTTGTGATGTGTATCCCATGTGCAGCTTGAAGATACCAGTACTTGAATCCTTTTAGGTCTCAAAATAGAGGAAAAGCAGGAGTGAAAGGGGAAAGCTCACATAATGCTTCTAAATAGTGCCAAAACTCTCATGAACAGCCTGAAGATCTCAGAAATCAGGCTGTTTTGGAATGATGTCAGCAAAGATCCACTAAACACACCAACCCAGAGAGATAGTGCCAGGTCCAGCCTACAGGCTATGCCCTGGCAAGATGGCTACTCCTGTTTTTTTCCATTCAATCTTATAACAAACAACAAGAGCTTCAGAAGGAAGGCTCCCTTCTGCAGAGAGGAATCAAAGCCAATTAGCCATAGATTTAATATTTAAGGACCTAGGACAATTTCAACAAGTAAAAGGCATTGAAAAGCAAGCGCTAAGGTGTGAGATCTACTTAGTAAAACCAAATGACCAGGTTATGAGCACACCAGGACAGGGGACTAGGGAGACTTTAGTCTCAGTATTATCACTGGGGGGTGCTTAATGCATGCTGTAATAGAGGAATGATGATGATACAGTCCCAACATAACTTGCATGGGATACCAGAAAGCACAGCTTTAAGTCCATGAACTTGTATTGTCCATGCCTGTGCTAACTTGCAACAGATTGTTGGGAGAAAATTGCAGGGCACAGTATATTATCTATCTGCATCCTGTTTTTACCTCTCTATTTCACTGTCAAAGATGTAATGTCAACACACTACTGGAAAAGAATATATTTCTCCTTACCTTTGTCAAAAGGCTACAGAGAGAGAAGGGAAGGTGGGGGGAAGGCAAAATAAGTGTCTGAAGCGTTGTTCCTGCTCCTTTATCGGGCACAACTCAAATCCTGGGGAGAAAGGAGGAATGACTCCATTAACTTCAAAAGACATGCTCTTTTAAACCTTCTGTGCAAAGGATGACATTTTCTGTGTCACCACATAGTGGCACTCTCCACACACATTTCACAAAGGTAAATCTGCAGTTATTTTTTCCCCCATTACCAAGATGCCCGTGATCATAAATGCCCCTGAGCAGAGAGTTTTTTCATAAACCACCAGTGACTAAAGCACGTGCAACCTGGAACCAGCAGAGATGGTCAAACACCTGCCTTGACAGCACAAGTATTAGGTGATTACAAGTTGTTAGAAACCAAACACTAGGAAAATCTGATTTAAAAATTGCTGGCAATTAGAACTCTGGCAGCACCACTCTAGACTCTGGCAAATCATTTATTCTCCAGGTCTTCCCCAGAGAAGAAGCCTCAAGGTCTCCCAAGCAAACACACATCCACTAAAACACCTCTCTGCTAGATACATTTCCCATGTGGATTTATTCAAGGTGAGAACAATGATGTGTTGATAGGACTGTGGCAAAGAAACAGGACCAAGTAAGGAGAAATGATGGAAAAGTAGGGAGGGGTTGGAAAAGAGCAATTCATACAGGCTTTCCTGAGAAGTGTTGTTGTTTTCTCCTTACGCGCTAAGTGTCCAAGAACTAACACAAGCCTTAATCTTTATGACACAAACATTACACTCACCTTGCACAGAAGCAAGGTATCAGAGCTGCCATCTATAACAATAGACATAAGAGGGGAAGCCTACATGACATGAAAAGTCTTGCTCATCTCTCCTAACTGGCCTTTGGATACAATCATGTGCAATAGCAGGTGGGAACTGGCCTGCCGGTGATAAAATATCTGTCCACCCCAATACTTTCCCCAAGTTCTTTAAGCCACAGACTGATTGGGATTTGCAGAGAGCAACTCAGGTGTATTTTGTCTCCAGTAAGACAGACTACAGTTGAATATGAAGGTGTTCTGAAGTACACCTTGAGCCCTGCCCCTTCCAACCTTCACCTTCTCATTTTCCACTTACCCAGCTATTATGAAAGGTCTTGTGCTGTGATGACAGAGATGACAAAGGTGAGTCTGGGAGTAATGGTGAAAACATGCCAATAAAGCATGAAATACCTTCAAAGTGCAAAGGAAAGAGGGGTGTCCAGAAAGGGTCCTATCAATTTCCAGCTATTTCTGATCAGTCTCCACCTTTGCAGCTGCCAGTTCAGATGAGCTAGGCTAGCTGCCAGTTACCCAAGCAGAAGAATCCCAGATGACTATGGAGATCAAAAGGATTATCACACATGTATGGCATGAATACCAGTGACAGTGGTTCGCCTGGGTGAGGAAATTTCCTTCACAGCCCGACCTCTATGTGGACATTGGGTCAGAATAGTGAATCCATTAATCATCATGTATGATTTTACCAGGGAGGACTTTCTCTTCCTTTTTCAGAAAAGAAACTCAGATAGGAGAGCAGTATTCATTAGGAGAAGTGATTCCATCGTACATGAGAAAAATCACCCCACAATATAAGGGGTAAGAACATTCAAGATGGTTCAGACAAAGGTTTTCTTTGGAAAACTCTTGTTCTTGCACAGGGGAAGACAGTAAAGAGTCCCTATCCATGCTCTTCTGTCTCTGCTGTACTCAGTCATATCTCGTCCAATCTGAAGATTACTTCTCATTCAGTCCTATAAAGGAGCCATTCTTGGCATTTTCCCATGTCTAGTATAGTCCTTGAGGATGAAGAAAACAGAACTGCATGTTGTATTCAAGGTGAAAGTGAACATGGCTTTTTTTTTTTTTTTTTTTTTTTTTATTAAAACCCCCAGCTAAACAAACAAACAAAAACAAAACAAAACCAACCAACCAAACAAAACCAAAACCAAACAAAAAC
>JANIJG010017550.1:0-27240 GCA_024611175.1 Megaceryle torquata | reverse complement strand
CAGACATGTCTATGATTCTATCAAACAGAATTTACTCTTTAATTTTAACAGATGACACCTAATCCAGAGGAGCAATCAACACATTGATGGGAATTCCTAACATTCAGAGGATACTCAGCAAGCTAAAGACAAGGACCAACAAAACTCATGAACAACAGGAAAACACACACCAAGGTCAATGCCCTTTTGTAAGTTACCATTTGCAAGTCTTGAGTCAATACCAGAGAGAGCAGTACGTTTTAGGTTATGAAATAAGAAATTACTTTATAGGACATCAGTCACCAGCCACACATCAGCTAAGGTCTGGTACCCACACTGAATCAGTCTGGAAACAAAGATAAAAGCGAGGGAAAGGAAAACACTGTGATGTCACAGTTTGTTCCCCTTGTGTACATCTTCAGTACCAGGATCCAAGTGGGTTACAGTGTCACATGCAAGCCAGAAATTTAGCTGCACGAGTTTGCATTAGACATCCAAGAGAACACGTCCCAGCATGCTTACCCTGAGACTGAGTGTTCCCCGGGCCCAAGTTAGATCTCAGGTTATTGCTCTTCAGGCAGAAATAAACAGCTGCTTTCCATACTTAGCAGTACACAGTGTTATCTCAGCCTTGATATCTCTGCTCATTTGAAAGCTGAAGTGGCTCCAAGACAACACCAATACCACCAGCTAAAGCATTCACTTGCCAGAAAGACAGTTGAGGGAGATTTTTAATCTCAGGAGAGCAAAAGGAAAAAATCAATACTGGTACATAGCTGGTTAATGAGCAGGTAACAGGTAAGGCTGGAAATATCAAAAAGCTGAACAAACCCAAGTATTCCAGCTTTCATGCCAAGTGGCAAACTGAAGTTGCCAACTGTATTGCTACAAAAAACACAGACCTACTCAGCAGTAAGCCATCAGTCACCAGCACCAAGTTCTAGCCCTCTCCAAGGCACCGAGAACACCTTTCATATATTTAAGGCTCAGTGGTGTCCAGCAGGATTAAAGGAAAGACCTCGTGATAGCTAGTATAAGCAGTTAGGCTTTGAGGATTTGGTAACACTTGTTCTGTTTATCCCTGTGCTGTTAACTCCATAAACAAGATGAGAAGAGTTACATTCCTTAGGCAGAGACTCCCATCAGGGCCCTCATACTGGATCATTCACACATTTCTGCAAGTAAGGATCACAGACTCAGCTATCAAAGAAAAGATAAATCAGGCCTGGAGTACATTCCAGTTTGCTGGATTGTTCCAGACACCAAGCATGATGTGGATAGTAGTAGCAACTGCCAGAACTACAGCCATGTATGCAATTTACTTCTCCCTCTGCAAATATTTGCAGGGAAGCTGCTTAGTAAGGCTTGCAGACGTTATAAGCAGTGGTATGTAGCTAGTTTAAATAATAATAAAAAAAGCATTATCTTCACATTGAACTGCTGTAAGCAGAGGCCCATGAAAGGATGACACATGGAGGTTTCAACTAGTTGGTCAAACTACTACCATGCCGTGCAAAAGTGACAAACTACTCAGTAAGTTCCATTTTTCAAGTAACCCCTTCCAAGTCATGGTTATACTACTGAGTGTAATACAAATACCCCCCCTTCTTTCAGGTAAAGGGCACAGTGAACCACTTCAGTGGCTCACTCTTGTGTTTACTCTTCAAACAAATAGATACCTTAACACCCAAAGAGATGCTTTTAACACCTGCTAGAAAGACATGCCATGGAAGGGCCTACAGAATACCTAGTATAGAAAATACCAGTATCAACACCAACGATGCACTGGAGGAACCCAGAGTGTTACTGAAAAAAACCCAAACCATTCACAACACAGTTAAGCACTGACAGTTTACTACATGCCAGTGCTAATCCTGTAGTTATCTCAAGAGAGAGAGGATGAGAAGACTGCTGAGGAGGTAGAATGACCATCAATAAAGAAAGTAAAACTTACACTTCGAGGGGGTCCACGGCGTCGGCCAAAATAGCCACGTCGATAGCGGCGCCGGTCTGCGGCGTAACGGCTGCCTTCTACAGGGACTCCATCTGGACCAGTGACATTAGCTGCTTCTGCACCCTAAATGGCCAAAAGGAAGTAAACCACGGTACTGAGAGAACAACCAGCTACAGGGAGAAAATGAAACAGCAAAGAGGCGCTTTTTTTTCCTTCTGCATCAGTTCCAGGCTATGGAGATTCCTTCCTTCCTTCCTCCCACACAGTGCAGAAGGTGGTTTGCTATTCTCAACCCCATAACCAAGAGTTAAGACACTATCAGCCAGTCTGGGTTCAGGGGGCAGTAAAAAGCAAGAAGTAACTGATTAAAAACAAAACAATGTAAATAAATAAATAAAACCAAACCACAAATCATTAAAAAAAAGCTCAGAAAACTCAAAAAGTGATTGAGAATGAGGCTCAAAGAACTTGAAGGTTCTTACAGTGATTATACCAGACTCCAAGACAAGTTCTACAGGGCAATATATGCCTCAGTTAATGACCACTGGGCAGGCTGCAAGCCTCAAATGCATTATCAAGTGAAAATTACAGATTCTAGAAGCACTAGGGTGAAGCTAAAGTAGAATTTTGCTACCTATCTCAAAATACTTCTTAATGAAGCCTTTGGAAAACAGAAAAACCTGCATGAATGTCACCCACCCCAGGTTGTAACACAACAGACAGTCTCCATCTCACCTTCTCTCCCTCAACCACATCAAACTCTACAGTCTCTCCATCACCAACACTGCGCAGGTATTTCCGTGGGTTGTTTTTCTTTATCGCCGTCTTTAAAGAAAGAAAAACATAATCAGATAGAGAATATATTTTTCCTGTATATTACCTTACACATTCATAGCCCTGTAGATAAGGGAAGTACTGCAGTCTCCTGCTATGATCCTAACTCTCCACACCATTATCAGTCCCATGTCAAGTTATTTCAGATGCATAGATGTGTCCTTCACAGGCCCTCCAATACTCAGTTGAGGTTGAGTCCTTTCTCAATGCATGGGAGTTTACAAATCAGTTGTTGCCCCAGGATGCCCTCTGTCAAGCCTACTAAATATCCAGATGATGACAGAAATACTGTTTGAAGAGAGTTCACACTGTTTTCTGCCAGCTGTATCAAGTCAGCTCCAGCAGGCTGGATGACTCTCCCTGCACAATCTTTAGGAGACCTGTAGTCTATCTATAGAGAACTTATTGCCATCTTCTGCAAAAATGCTCCTGGTCTTAACTATAAGGTATCATAGCAACTCATAGTAACTAGAGAAGAATTACTGTAACTTTGGTGTAACAAACAAGCATTTTACCTAAGCACTGAAGGAGACAAAAATTGGATGAGCAACACAGGAATAGGATCAGAACAATCACAGTCTTAGTCTTCTCCTAGATGGGAGTGTCAAAATACTATTAACAACGTGGCTTTGGATCAAAACCAGTTGAAAAACTCCTTGGGCTCAGAGAAACACTCAAACCTCCTGGAGTGATTTTTCTTCTGCCTGCAACTAGGGATGCCTTTCACTCCATGAGGTATTTCTAGGATTCCACAAAAGGCAGTTAGCAAGACAAGCTTACTATCAGTTCATTTGTAAACCAACTGGAAGAGACACGGGGAGAAAAGCCAAACAAAACCAAAGCACACATTGTACAAGCCAATCCAGTAGCCAGCTTTATACTGAAGCTCTCTTTGATGACCAATTCACTTGGAGTTTTCTGATACAGGCATCTTTTGTTTTAAGGAAACACACGTGAAAATAAAGGGCACAAATCTGGCTTAAAGGTGATGGAGGGCAAAACCAAGAGACAGTTATCAGCTCAAGAAAAATAGGCAGAATAAAGATCTGTTGAGTTGGTGCCTGGGCACAGCAACTGTATTCATTCAGTCAACAATAGCCCCAAAATATTTCCTACTGAAGGAAAAGTTCTAATCAGTTTAAAACTGAGCTTGACCAGTTTAGGAAAAGTATTCTCATTGTTGCTGAACAATCCCCTTTGTGTTTTAGGCAATAAGCCAGCACGTCCTTTTAGCCTTACTTCTAGCCACACCTTTCCCTGTATCCTGTAGGGTCCCTGAAAAGCTTAAGAATGCAAGAGAGTGTACATGTTACTGCTACCAAAGCAAAAACAACTCAAGAGGGTTGGTTATTTTGATTTGTTGTGGTTTTTTTGTTTGGTTGGTTTTTTGTTGGTTGTTTGGTTTGGTTTTTTTAATACAGGAAGAGAATGAGCTGCTCAAGTGAATTCTTTCAAGAATTACTTTAGCAAGCAGAGACTCCTACCATCAGCTGAGACAGCTTTGTTCACTGTCTGCTGACCTATTAGTGTTAACTGCCCCATTCCTAAAGTGAGCAGGAATTAATACCTTTTCCATAATTGCTACATACACTAAAAATCATTATCCTGGCTGCAGATTAAGGGTTTCATTCTTTCGCTACCACTTGTACTGAGACAACCGACTTGAACTCCTAAGACTTGTGCTCTGCACATGACAGAGACGTCAACAAGCTGTATTTCAAACTCCTTCCCCCTTTCTTGTAAGTTGTCCTGGTTTGAGCTAGAACAGAACTAATGCTGTTCAGTGATTTTACTTTTCAGCTAAGTCCGAGTGACTGCACTTTCTGAAGTTAACGGCATCTTTTTGCCGACCGCTTCTCGAAGCGGCGGCTCTCGGCGTGTCTCGTTACTACTAAGGATTGGTATGCAGAAAGGTTCTTGCTTATACTTGCTCCTATAGAAACCAAATCTTATGTACCACATCAGTGTGCTGGAAAGTAAGAGGTCACACCTGTGGGGAGGAGCAGACCCGACCTGTGACCCAGAGCTGGCCAACAAGGTCTTTCATTCCATATACGCAATATTAAGTACAAAGCTGAAGGATCAGAAGGGTTAAGCTCTCTCCCTCAGCATCAGAGGCAGTCAGAGAAGGACTCTTGTCTGTTCTTCTGCCTTTGATCCCAGTCTGTGCATTCCAGAATCCAGTTCTGGAAGCCAGCTCCTGGGTCTGGTTCCATCTGCCACTGAGTTTAGTCTCAGGCTGCCCTAGGGCCTGCCCCACAGCATCAGTAGTGATGGTGAGGTAACCGCCATGGGGCAGGGAGGAGGGGGGAGGATAGAGAGGGTGTTAAATTCAATACTGGTTTTATATTTATTTCATACTGTTCATTAAAGCTATTCTCTTTTCCACCCTCTCAGTGTCTCTTCCTTATTCCCTCCCTCTTCCCCTTTGGGAAGGGAGAGGGGTTAATAGTGTCTAGTGGTCAGCCCAGCCCTAATCCTTGACCTAAGCGCAGAAGCAGAAAGGACTACTGGATATCTTTTCAGTAGAGGGCATACTTAAGATTAACGAAGCTCCTCAAGCATCCTCCAAGAAGGATAATGGAAGATAAATTCAACAGGATTCCATACGTTCTGTTCCAACTTTATGAACAGAAATTTCAACAATTCAGATTTGCAGTTGAGTAACCTGCTAACAGGAGATGGAGGCTGCCACACGATGGGATGGGGTTTGTTTTAGAAAGGCAAACAGCAACCATTTTCAGTAAGCCCTAGAACTCAGAACAGAGACTACGTGGCTTTAACACTTCAGCTGCAGGTTAACACTGCTAAAACAAGCCTCTAACAAGCCTAATCTCTAAGGCTGATACATCCAGAAGCGAGCGTGCACTATTCTCCCTGTTACTGTTCACCAGCATCCTGCCGACTCCCATTTCTTTGATTTAAAAGACAGATGTTAACACAGCAAGCACTCAAGATAAAGCCTTTCCATTCCCAAGAGGACACTGATGAACAGACATCTGTAAAAGTCTTCAGTATTTTGTTTAGAAAAGTTCTTTCCCTACCCTCTTATCACTACATCATGTGCCCATCCAGCACTGTCACAGCAATAGCCAAAATCTGTTATGCCGTTTACTGCTGCATGCACACAATGCATACAATTCAGTGAAGAAAAAGAAATACCTGTGCAGCAGAAGAGATTAACTCCTCCTCACTGCCTGCTGATTCAAGCTATGCCTAATTAAATTGGCCTTCTCACACTGACACTTAATTGTGCTAAATTGCACGACCCTCCTTCTGCTCCACCCCACTAATCCCTATCGCTCCCACCACCCCCAGCTGACACAGTGCCCTCGACAGCACCTTGCATGAACCAACTGGATGTGAAGATGAAGGAGGTGAAGAACTACCTTTCTACAACCACTTGGGTTGTCCTCCCCCCCCCCCACAAGACAAAGGGTTAATTCAAAGCAAGGCATGCATGCCCTAAAGAGAAAAGCATTTTAATCTGTACTGGGTTTATAAATAGCATCCAATAGCCAGACACGGAGCATTAACCCCCATTCCAATCATGAGATCGGCCTGTTCCCTCCCTGCTGTGGATGTGTGCAGGGGAGGCAGGGAGGAGGTTGTATCTATTCAACTAGGTCAACCTTATTCTGAAGGGATTAGGCATGTAATCCAGCCCCTCCCCGGATGGGAACCGGGAGGAGGGGCAGAGCTGGCACTAACTGTGGAGAGGGAGCTTGCAGCAGGATGTTTGCTTAGGCTGTGGATTTGCCTCCCTTGCAGGGAGGCCTCACTAGGAGCTCTGGCCAGAAAGCTCCAGGCTCTGGTAGCCAGCACGTTCATGTACAGGAACAGCTCAAGGCAAAAAAGCTGAGGAACAACTCATTGCAGCCAACCCAGGCCACAGCTGGCAGCACCTACTCTGCCATGCACAGCCCAGCAGGAGGGTTAAATCAGACACAGGTCTGCACGTGATTTGTTATTTCTGAAACATGAAGCCAGTTTTGCCCAGTGCTCACCTCAAGAGGATTTCAGCCACAGGAGATGGGAAATAAGAGTTCACACACACAAACCAACTAGTTTGTGTTTAGATGAATAATCCTTTCCACAGGTGAAGGAGAGAGAACAGGTAATACCAGCTTGCTGTTGGCCTTCAGTGTTCAGGTGTCTGCAGACATCCTTCTCAAGCACAGCAACACTGACCCACGTTCTCTCTGCCCTCAGCACAACTACCATTTTCTAGGCTATCTTCTCACAGGTCTCAAGCAGACCGTCCTTGTCTTCAAGGTAACTTTGCAGTGCTGCCTACTTAAGACGTTTCCATTACTAGAACTCTTCCAACCCTCCTCCAGACACACTCCCATCAGGCTGCAGATGCAACATCTGGATCAGCATGCATGCAGCACATGGTCACAAAGGAAGGAGAGAAAATCCTTAGACATCAGGCCATGCATTGAGAGCTCCTGCTCCCCAAGTCCACCAACTGAACAGAGAATGCGTACTGTACACGCTTCCCAACATGACCTTCCCTCATTACAGGCATTAGTCTTGCTCCCTCACAGCTTCATCCATTTTCAGGCAGTGAGTCTAGACCCCTCGAACTAAAGGGACATCACAGGCCATCTAGTCATGAAGCCCCAGGAATTAAACTCTCAGTGTTGACCAGCAACAACTACATACACACATATCCTCAATCTCTGTGACCAACTCAGAGCAGAAGCTTCCTGGTTACATCTGTTGGAAATACCACCACCTACGCCACCGAGAAAGCTCACCCTTTTCAGGTCTACAGGCCCACGTGATCACTTCACACGAGACAAGCTCCAGGAGCAGTGTTTCATTTGCTGGTGAAGTAAAAGTCTCAGATGATACAAAACCTGATCTAAGCAGCACAGAGATGGCATCCTCTGTCTTCCCATTAGTTGCCCGAGACCTGAGAGTTGTAGTACAAACTTAGAACAGCCTACTGACAGCTCAAGGAAAGTTAACCAATGACAAGCTGCTGGACAACCCTCTGCTTGGGCACACTTGGCATACAGCCTTCCCCCTCTTCTTCCTAAGAGCAGCTGCCTCATGCAGGAACAGCTGATGGCAATGCAGGCTGGTCAAAAGCCAGACTAGATCACTTTCTCTCCAATACCAGGGAGGGCAGACAGAACAGGTCTTCAGATGAAGAGGATAAGAAGAAAAAGATACAAAGAGCATGAGAAAACGGGGAGGAAGGACAGGCAGCAAGTAGCAAGGTATTTACAAAACAGAGGCATCATCTCCCTAGGGGAGGGACAATCAAAACCAAAACCACACCAAACAAAAACAAGCAGAAAAACTTTAGTGTTCAAATCAGAGCAGACAAAATAAAGCAGGAAAGGCTCTAACGCCTACTCCTTCAGTTGCAGCTCCAGAGAGAAGGAAAACATACTCTAACATTCCTCCCTGAAAGCTTCAACATTGGTGCCCATTCAAGGTCTACACAGTAAATATTCTAAGCAGAAGCCAGGACAAGACTGGGTGGCTGTTTCACAAAGTTGCATTGGAAGCCTATCACAGTGCACATCTCTTAAGTGCAGTTGCTGCTGTCTTACCTGATGAACAAACACGTCTTCTTTGGTATCATTTCTGGGAAAAGAAAGTGAGAAGTCATAAGAGTTTAGACTAAGAGACTTAAAATAGAAATCCCTGACTTCACAAGTGAAATCCTCCTTCCCCTGGCCTGTAGTACAAGCCCCTGGATTCCATTCATTCTGTGTCAGTCTACACTACCAAGACCCTGGCTTTGAATTTCCAGGGTGATATGCTTGACAGTAGAAAGTATTCTCCACCCTTCATAAGGGTGAGGGCATGTCAGGAGGTTCCCTGATCTTCTGGCAAACATTTATATTTTGTTTTGACACAGGACAGAGTTAATGACTGGACTGCTTGCCTTTCACTATTCCACCACCCCCCACAAAAACAACCCAAACAAAACACACCAACAAAAACCAAACAAATTGGTTTTCCACAGGGGCTGCAACCTGAGCTGCTATCCCAGAGGTCAAGCAAGACTATCGAGAGGACAGCTGTTAATGGAGCTCTCCTTTCAGTGAAACTCAAAGCAACCATGCACAAGGTGTTACAAGAGTCCATCAGAGGTGGACCCAGACCATGAGGTTGCCTGGATTAAGCCAGCCAGCCAGTTCAGGATTCCATATACCAAACAACGAGACAGGTTTGAGACCTTGCTTCTCTGTTCCCATACACCACGAAGAGCCTAGACCCAGCTGCCCATTCACTCAATTCCTTCTCTGCAAAGGGAACAGGTGGGTCAAAGAGTTTTTGACAATAATGCCTAATCCAAAAATTGTTGCACTGAACTGAAGCAGCAGCAGACTTCAGATGAGGAAGAAAGTTTAGTTGTTACACCATACCCAGCTGAAGGCTCTCTCATCAACTGCTATCAAAAACTTCATGAGTACTACTTCATTCAAGATCTTTAAGCTTACATAACACTGGGTAGTAGTTTCCAGAGACTGTGACTAACACCACACCAGAACTAGCTTCAGATCTCTTCTACCCCTGTCTACACTGCCCAATTTACCCAAATCAACCTGCTGTGTAACAGTTCAAGGACTTGCACAGCAAAATAACTTGCCAGGTATGTCTTTTGCAAGCATTCACCATGAAGAAGCTTAATTTTTAATAAGTCACACAAGACATTTAAGCCCCTCAACACCACAGACATTCTGGCCCTAAAAAGCCAGAGTCTCCAGCAGTAACTTGGAAGGAAGTGGTTGGCACAGGATCAATATCACAGCTATTTGGGTTACCAATGCCATTCAGAGGTCTGTGTTCAGAGAAGGAAAGGGGAAAAAAAAAAAATATATGTACACACACAAGGAGAGAGTTCCTGTGATATTCCTGGAATATCTTCAGTTAAAATGACAGAAGTAGTATGCCAAATTTCTCATGAGTTTTGACCCTTTCTGCTTTTCTCCCCATACACACAACCTCTGATGGAGGGTGGGGGGTAGTCCCCCGAGACTCTATCAGTTTGTGAAATCCCTGGCAAAGTGTGGCTATCAACTGCATGAACTTGTAGTCAGATCCTTGGGCCTCTGTTGCAGTTACTAACACATGGTATACTATCTGCACCATGAGTCTTAGTATAGTATAAATAAGGCTATCATCATTTAAACATACCTGTTGATAAAGCCATATCCATTTCTGACATTGAACCACTTGACTGTGCCAAGAACTTTGGTGGCTAGAAAGAAAAAGTTAAAGAAGTTACTCTAAAACATAAGGAAATACAAGAATGTTACAAACCCAACTTTATATCTGCACATGAAGTCACAACCAGACCCATTCTGTTCCCTTAACATATGAAGTCCATCTTTATCTCCCACTTGAGCATATATTGATGTGGCAGCAGGAAGCAGTGCTTTAGCCTGCTTTTCTTCAGCCAAGAGTTGACCATACAGCATCTCAAATGAAGTCCAGTCCTAGTTTCAGAATTGGCCATCCATCCCTTTTTATATTTCCTATTCCAGGAACACACAGCGAAGCTGAAAAATCCCACTAGTGATCATCAGTTCTCTTTAGCTTTGTAGCTAGACATGAAACACAGCCAGAGACAACTGTTTAAGAGTCCCCTCTTCTACTCAGACTGACCTTTACCTTTCTTCCTTGGAAAGGAGAGCTGGCCAAGGAAGCAGTATCAAGCACCACGCAACCCTCAAGTGGGGAAGCAGCGCTTATTTTGGACAAGCTTTTTTTATGTTGTTAGCATCACTCTAAAACCCCCAAGGTATTTGGTGTTTTTCTTTTCATATTCCTATTTCCAGACCTCTTCTGTGATTTACCAATTACAAAGTTGCCAACTTGATGTTCAAGGCTTCCAGGATGGAGACCATTTCCCACCTCTACACCAAACCAGCATCCTACTTAGAAGCCACACTGCAATGTCTTATAGGATCTGGCAAAACCTGTTCCTCCAAAACACAGAAGGATGTGGGAGGATCTCAACAGAAATTGAGGTAGTTCAACCTCTCCTTCCCTCCTAGTAACTGGGTGGAGGCCACAAACTTGCACTTTTCAAACCTGTAGAAGAGGGAGAATTTTGAGCTCTAGACTTGAACAGATGTTACTTACAACAGTTGTGGTCATGCTATGTAATCTACATAGCACTTATTTGGACAGGGTCTAGACGACTGCTTGTTACAAATCTGACATATTTGGGGGGGGGGGGAGGAAACCAAGATGCAATTCACAAGAATGTAGTCTAGAGATAGTCTCCAGCTGAGAAGTCCAAGTCTGCTAGAGGCAAGAACACCACACTGCAAATCATTACCTTCATCTGCTGTACCCCTGCATTCTTCCCTAAATATCCCCTAGGAGATGACAGAGCTAGAGACACACCTTTGGTCTCAGGCAGTCTTGCCATTCAGGGCTACTCCTCTAACAGACAGAAAGAGCAACTCCTCCTCTCCTAAATAGTGAAGTAGGAATGTTTGCTGATAGCAGTCCCTTGCAGTACCACTGATGTTTTCAAAAGCAAGCCATTTCTCATGGAGCTTTTAGAAGTGAAGGTTTTGGTCTTTAATACTTCTTTTTAGCAGAAAATGGTCACATTTAGAAGAAGCAAAACCACGTTAAGACCAAGATGGTTACTAGGGAAAAGGGCTCTATGCATTCATTCCCAAGACCTTTTGTTCAGAGATAAGCTCCCCAATTTCACTACCTAGTACTCCTTCAGTTCAGCCTCTACATTGATAGTTGTGCATTTAGGTTTAGTTTCACAACAACATCACTAGGCACATAAACTTCGTGCTACCACAAAGGTACATGCAAGAGCTCACTGCACTAAGTCAACACGGGAAGAAAGGAGGAAAAAAGGAAAAGCACAGAAACAGGTGCCAATGACACAGGCAGGTTTTAGCCTGCTTTAAGAAACAAGGCTAATACCACTGATTCCCCCCCCATCATCCTCTTCCCCCCCCCCCCCCCAAAAAAAATTAGCTACTGAATCAGCCTATTTCAATCAGATTAGGAAGAGAGAGAGAAGACTGACAAAAACCCTCAGAGGAGTCAGAAAGCTGGTGAAGGAAGTAGCCAAAGCTCACTCCACCTGGCCAGTTAGCTGCTGTCAGCTGATGTCCACACACCCAGCTTCAGAGCAACTTTGCTCTCTTTGCACAAGCTGCCAGAGGCCAGGACCAAGTCTCCAATATATTCCCTAAAACAGCGTACTGGGGAAATACCATTCCCTGCTCACACTGGTCTTCCAGTCTCCCTTCAGCATTACCATGGAGAAAGAACCTCAGTACCATGACACTAAACATCCACGTGGCTGTGGTGCAGCCATTGTTAAGCCTGAGCTGTCAGCAGGGAGATCAGGCAAGGATGACAAGCCCCAAAGAAACCATAACCAGCTTTACTGAGGAGTCAGAGAAGGTAGCTAATATGATGATGATCCCACCAGTAAGAGCCCACGTATTTCTAGAAGATGCTGTCAGAGGAAGCCATTATCAGCCACTCCTACGTGTGACAGAATAACCTTTTCAGTTTTAACAGGGAAAGCTATAGCTTCCTGGGAACAAGAGTAAACAAAGTTGAATAACCTTTATCCTTGTTCCTACAAGTCAGACATTTGGATGCTCTGAGCAAGCATCAGACCTTGCTTCTAATGGGATCTTTGTAAGAAGAACAGGGTCTTACGTTCACTTAACAGGACCATTTGAGGTGGACTTGAACAGAAGTTCAATTAACACTATCAGCGACTATGGTGGCTTTGATGTTCCCTGCTAAACCAGGAAAGGCATTTATACCTTCAGTTCTTCCCCTCCAAGCAACAGGTGAACAAGGTAAAAACATTATCAAGAATGAAACAAGCTATGTTAAGTCACAAAGTAATCAGACATTACA
Organism: Megaceryle torquata; assembly: GCA_024611175.1. Lineage (NCBI taxonomy): Eukaryota > Metazoa > Chordata > Aves > Coraciiformes > Cerylidae > Megaceryle > Megaceryle torquata. Next base: position 14,585 of record JANIJG010017550.1, on the reverse strand, counting down.
ACAGATATGGACGGCCTTAACTGATAACTGACAAATAAGGTAACAGAACAGGGGAGAGTGCTGCCAATCATACCTCCAGTTTATGCTGTGACAGAATCTTTCCTACCTCAGCTCCAGAGAAACCCTTTACTGCAGCAGACAGAGGAACCAGGTAAGACCTCATCCTCTCCTTTCAGAGGAGATCCTGTCTTTCTTTAGGGAAGTCCAGGACTCTGCACTAGCAGCCAGCCTCAACCTTGCCTTTGCTAACCACTTCAAAGCAGCATACATTATAAACAGCAGGTCCTCATTTCCACTGCAGACTGAGGTCTCATCCTTCTCAAGGGGTTGAGATATTGCTTACTCCCCATAAAAAAAAAAAAGTAATAATCACGCTAACTATGCACTGGGCTTGATCACAGAGATAGCAACTTGGTATTTTGCTTGCCTCTTTACTAATTGAATAGAAAATAAATTAGGAAAACAAACAAAAAATAACCAAACAACAAAAGGACAAAAAAAACAACAACAAAAACTAAACCAACCCAAACGGCTAAACCTAGAGGCATGATTAAAGCATTACTCTAAACAGAAAAGCTGTGTAAAGACCTTAAGACTAAAGGGGGTTTAAGCAGCAGCCCCTTCCTCGAGGGGATGCCCCGGCAGGTGCCGGGAAGCCCGTCAACATGGCTGCACCTCCCTCACTGCCGGGCGGGGCAGGGGACGCCGCCGCTGCACCACAGGTGCTCCCGCCTAACTCGGAGCCGGTGTCCCGGCCAGGCGCCGCTCCGCTCCCAGCGACACAGGGAGGTGGCACGGCCACCTCCCCGGAGCGCAGCCTGACTCACAGCCGCGGAGCGGGAAGGGGGGGGGGCCGGGCCCCAGGCGGCGGCCATGTGCTGCTCCCCCCTCCCCGCCCCCCCAGCGCCGCTCCCGCCGCAGGTGCCCCGAGAAGTTGGGAGCGGGACCCGGTACTCACCCAGCACTTTCTTCTCCGTCTCGGGCGCGGCGGTTGTGGTGGGAGCGGCGGCGGCGGCAGCACCCGGTGCCGCCTCACCAACAGCCGCGCCGGGCGCGGCAGCACTGACAGGGCTCTTGGGCTTGGCATCCGGGGCGGTGGACGACGGCGGCGGCACGGGGGCTCCGGCCGGGGAGGCAGTCGCGGCGGTGGTGGCCGCGGCGGTGGCTGTGGCCGGCGCCGGGCTGGCAGTGCTGGTCTCCGCCGCCTCGCTCATGCTGCCTGGCGGGAGGGCGGTGGGTGCGCGGCGCTCAGCGGCGGGTGTTCGTCGGGCCTGCGCTGGGTCTTACTGCCCCCAAAATGGCCCCGCCGAAGTTTTAACACAGTCAGCGGGGGCCGGCGTCGGCACGGGCGCCGCCTCATTAGCATTTAAAGGGGCCGCGCCGATATGGAGCGGGCGCCGCAGAGTGGCTCCCCCGTGTCGGGGCACGGCGCGGCGAGTGGGTGTGTGTGGGCGCTCCCGCTGTCTGTGCGTTCAGGCCCCGTGCGGGTACATACGCGGCCGCGCGTGTATACAGAGCTCTGTGGCCGCGCGTGGGGCGTGCGCGTATCCGCGTCCGACAGCGGCCCGGAGCCGAGCGCCGCGCGTGCACGCACACCCGTGTCCGTGGGTGCCCACAGGCGCGCCCCTGCGCAAGAGCGCGTAGCCGCGGGTATCGATAACATCGGTACGCGCAGATGCAGCGAGCCCCGCGTGGGAGCCCGGCGAGGCCGAGCTGCGTCGGGCGGCTCCGCGCTGCCCACGCGAGGCTTTGTTACACCCACGGGTGGGGCGGCGGGGCCGGGTGGGCAGGTACGGGAGCGTGTGTTCGGAGCGCGGTGAGGGTGCACGGGCGTGTTGTGGGAGGCATAAGGTTGGTGGTGAGTGGGGGTGCGTTTGCGTCATCTCTCCTGTTTCTTTGTCACCAACTTCTCCCGTGGTGTCCTCCAGCTTACACCCCCCACCCGTGATGTAGAGTTTTTCACCCTGTGTGTCCCACTGCTGCCCAATTCCTTGCCAGCGCCCTTGCTCCTCCCTCACTTTCCTTCCTCCCTCTCACTCGTTCCCCGTCCGTGGCTCGCTGAGTGTCCTTTCAGAGATGTTTCCACTCACGTTGGCGGTTTGCACCGTAGCACCCCGTCCTCCTTCCGTGCTCCCACATCAGTGCTCTTCATTGCCTCTGCCTGGTGTTCATCCTTGCCTAGCAGGTGGAGCCGAAGCTTCGTGCGCCTGGCCTTCTCTATCCTCCAGCTTTGCTTTGCTTCTCTCTCTACCTCAGTAATCAAAGAGCATCAGATCGCGGTTCTTTTTGCTTTGTAGCCCCTCCCGATCTCCACTTCTCAACAGTTCTTTGACAGCTCTCACAACAAAAACGAAGCCTTCAGACGACATCCCCTGCTGAACATCCCTTAGGTAGGAATGCCAACCTGGATGAAGCATTCCCTGGGAAGGCACTCCTTAGGGTATGGTTTGACCTACACAACTACTGAAACTCCTCAGGAACCTTGAACCTGGGTTTGGCAGATGTCAGAACCAAACCAGGGAGATGCTCCGACACTGTGACACGGACCCTTCCACGGCTGCAGATCTTAGCTACTGCAGAGAGTGATCATGAACTAGGGAGCTATTGCAAAATTCCAAATACTTTCAGAGCCTTCAGAGTTATTTCCACCCACAGAGGCATCACTGCTTCCAATTCAGTTACTTCCACCGCTTTCTAAACCCTGGATGGAAATTATTATTACAGTTCTGAATACATACAAGAAACAAACAATTTCATCCCACAGTTTTTAATCCTCTGCTATGTTAATGTTTTTATTTTAAGGTTGTGTCACTTTGTGCCCTTTCACATTTTCAGAGTACGTGGAAACTTCTCTGAGGATACACACTGGAGTGAATCTTGAGAGGAAGGCTTATTATGCATTATCAAAATTCAGACACTGACATGCACTTGAGACACCAGATCTATTTTCAGTGAAGCTGTTAATTAATTTTTCTCCCTCAAGTTAATTTTAGAGTTTTATTGAAAGGCCCATTCAACAACAAAAAAAATACAGTATACAATCTTTAGAAATGTACTGGGATTTATTCCATGCCTTTGTAGAAAATTGGGAATGTTTTCCTCTATTTTTTCAATTATTTTAATAAGAAAAAATACAGGAATTATAGTCTGATTTTTCCTTTCCTTGCTGACAATTGGTAATACATTTCCTTTGCTTCAGTATTCAATCTCTTCAAAAATTATGTTGGAAGAAATGAATCCACCAACTTGGGTAATAAAAAATTTTAACTGTTGCATTTGGAGACTAATTTCCCACATCTCTACATTTTCTGAATACTTCCTATCAACAAGTTGTAAAGAACTATTTTATAAACTTTAGAACAGTACAGAATCATAGAATGGTTGAGGTTGGAAGGGACCTCTGGAAGTCATCTGGTCTTCCTCTGGAAGTCATCTGGTCCAATGTCCCTGCTCAAGCAGGGCCACCTAGAACTGGTTGCCCAGAACCATGTCCAGATGGCTTTTGAATATCTCCAAGGTTGGTGACTCCACAACCTCTCTTTCTTTCCTGTGAGTCAGCCTCACCATTAAAAAAGGAAAAGTATTCCCTAATGTTGAGACAGAACCTCCTATGTTCCAGTTTGTGCCTCTCTTTCCCTCATTTTAATTTGTTTTAGGACTTGGCTTTATAAGTTACAGTGACTGCTTTTGAAGGGAAAGTTGAAATTTAGCTGTGTTAGAGGTAGGTGTTTTACAGATCCTGTTTGGGGGGAGAATAAAAAGCACCCCTCAAACCCACTAGAAATCAAATTTCACAAAGTAGTGGACTTCTGAAAAAGTACCTTTAGCACGTGATCAGTAAAGAAATGATCTGAAGGTGCTGTCTGGAGGTGCTCCAAGCATGCTCCAGCTCTTGCCCGCTGGCTGACTCCCATGTTTGTCACTCCTGCAGGAACACCACGGGACAGTCCAGCTGAGGACAGCCGAACAGGTCACCCTTGTTCTTGCAATTCCACCGGGTCACTGTGGCACCAGCCACTGGTGTTTCAAGAGAGAAGACTATCCCATCAGTGGTCTTCTGCTGCCCAAGTTTTAAGAAAGGCAGGAAGCAGAGGATGGCTGGGGAGCATGGGCTCCACTGAATGCAAGTCTGAAATATCCAGGATGAAGACACTTGTCAGAAGGGCATGAAATACTGGGAGCAAAAGCTGAGAGAAAACAGTGACTGAGAGAACAGAAAGGCTTCGCGACTGGAGTTTCATACCCCTCTGATTCGTACTCTGTATGCTTTACCAGCTGCTGCTCCAGCTTCCTAAGTGGAAGGCATCCAAGCTGAAGCCCTGGAGAGCCACTTCTGCTTCTCACTTGGGTTAGTCAGAGTGGCCTTGTGGGACAAAAGTGCTATTCCCCAGCACGGGGTTTATTGCTGTTTTACTTCTGGAAGAGAACCAAAACCCGTTCAACATAAGTCAGTAAAGCTGCAAGTTAAGCAAGGAAAAGTTAAGAAATACTAGGAATGATGTTACTTGTAAACTTGGAAGTTCAACCCCCTTAAGTGTAGGGATAATTATGCATTTCCTAATTAGATGATTGCACACTCCTCTTCCCACAAGATCCTGCCTTTTTTTCAGCAAATGAGTTGGTTTTCAATAGTCCGACTCATCCTCCTCACTCAATGTGCAGCTCAAGCTATTATTTAATGCATATTATATTACCCACGGACTAGATGCAGAATTATTCATTCCCTTCTTTCTTTGGGATCCTGTGGGGCTCTTACTATTATGTACCCCTGGATCACAAGCCTTAATGAATATATTTTATCCAACATCAACTGCATACCACTGGAATTACCATCTCAGGTCTGGGGATGGGGAACAGGGACAAAAAGAGATCAGTGCTACTGTTTTCAAGTAGCTGCCTTGTACATACAGGTGTTTCTTTTCCAGAGGACTTGGTCTTTGTAGAAGTTGGGTGGGACATGAGATGCTTGTGTGAGTCTGGGACATGTGGCATAGAAGCATGGAGCTATTTCATGGGGCTATTGTATGTCCCTGGCTTCAGGGGAGGTGGCTCCTGCAGATCCTAAGTGAGAGGAGATGTCTCACTGTGGCACCAGGCCAGCAGCCTGGCCTCCTTGGAAGGAATGGAGTTTGAAACCCACCTCTTAGCTTGCTGTTTCCCACAGGTGAGCGTAGGTTGTGGTTCATCATGTCCTGTGAATTTCACTCCTTTAGTGACTCATCCCTCCCATGCTGTGTGTGGGCATCCCAGGCACCCAGCTCAGTCTTCTGAATTTGCCAGATACCTGCATAAGGTTGTGTGCAGCTCCTGAAAATTAAATACTTTGTGTTTTTTATAACAAGTATCACATTTATTCATAGGCTCCCTTTTACAACCCTGGCCTCTGGAATCCTGTGATAACCTGAAAATCTGTGCATTCATTTCTTTCTGTAGAAGCTGCTTGGTCCATGCTCTCTGCAGAAAGGATCCTGCAATGTAATGTTTAAGGCTTAGATATCAAAATACAGATCAGAAGAGCTAAAATTCATCACTGTTCTAAAAATTTCATTACTTTAAATCAACCCCTGTGAGTTTTGAGTGCTGGGAATTGACAAGAGCATGCCATAAGAATTCTGGATTAGGTAGGCAGCATTTATTTGATGATTTATGAATATGAGTACAATTTTCTACTTACAAAGTAGCTCTTTAGGGGCCTGAGGCCCTAGTGAGAAAGCTGAGGGAAAACCAGGATTTCTGAAGATTTTACATGGTGGATGATGTGCAAGGTGGCTGCATTCACCTGTCTGTAGCAGGACACACTGATCCAGCAGGCTTGTTCAAAGAGCAGATCGAGCTAACAGGTTTTGTAATTAGCAAATTCATTGAAGTGGAAACATTTTGCAGATACAAATCAATTCTGTAATTGTACTGCTTGGTTAAAATTGTCATCATCCTCTTTCAATAAAGTGGAAAGGTTCTGTTTCAACAATTGCTGAAATGAACATTTCCATATAACATTTCCAAATAATTTCATGTACTGAAATTGGTTTATGTAGTACAAAAATCATGTTGAAATATTGTCTTTTTATTTTTTTTAGCAGTAAATAGTTTTTATCTAGGGATATATTTTATAAAATACATCTAGAAATATTCCTTTTTCTTCCAGTTTTGGAAAGGAGAGACTGCAGAAAGAAACCTGCAGAATTTCCTTTAAAATGGAAGACCTTGGTCTTCCAGGTCTAGCTAGACAAGAGACTTACCTGCCCTTAACCCTGAGTTTAAACCATAAATTCTTCAGATTACAAATGGTCCTTTAGTGGGTTCCTATACACGCCCATAAAATTGATAATATAATGATCTGCTACAGGTCATTTAAACTCTCTGCTTACCTTCCTTACTGAAAAATCAAGTTAGAACTTTTACACTAAAAAAAATGTAGCACTTGATCCACTGAGACTGTGGAAAAATGAGTTTGGGATTAAGCCCTTCACCTATGGGTGGATCTAAAATGTAGAGGATTGATTGATCTTAATTACTTTTACATTGCACTTTATATTGTCAACAGCTTCTTCTCAAGTAACACCTTTTGTATTGAACTGAAGGTTGTTTTACTAAGTCCAGCAAGTTGCTTGGGGTTTTTTTAAGGCTTTTATTAAGAAAGAACAATTTACACTGACTTTAATGGAAAATATTGATAGTCTTGTAAATCCTTTAATCTAGAAGGAATCAAATGGTTTATAGATTAAATATCTGCAGGATACAACAGTCAAATGCTAAATGTCATCCACCAACCTCTGTCCAGAATACCTTAATGACATAAGAAGGAAGTAAAGAATACCTTTCTCACTAAAGCTGTGGAAGGCAACCTTGGAAAATATAGCAAAGCTGCTGTGGTAGGAAGGTAACAAAGGCTCCAGAAGTCATTGTCTCGTGATCTTCGTGTTGTCCTGCAAGCATCTCCTGGTCTGCTCAGAGGAACAGGAACCTGGGGGAAAAAAAAATTCAAGTGGACAATTTATAAGAGAATGCTGTGAACAGAGATCACATTCATTAATAATTGTAGGCAAAATAAAATTAACAACATACTTCAGAATTGTCAAATAATCAATTTGACTATGTTTACTGAGTATGTGAGTAGCCTACATACAGTATACCTGCTTCAGCATGTCAAGTGAAGAACAATCCATCCAAAAATAACTGGTAGCTTGGCACTAACCTAGGAAGTGTTGGATTGAATTCACTCTTGGATGGCTGTGTCCTACCACACAGGGGATGTGTTTCAGACTTGGTTGAAGTACCCAGGAATTATTTTTCACAGGCAATTTTGGATCATTCAGATGGAAGGATCTGAAAGGACAGTCTATGATTTCCATTGGGATTTGTGTGTTGTAAAATACATAAAAACTTATGATCAAAATGATTTTGATTATCTGGCTATCCGTGAGATGTGAAGACCCTGATTCCAGGCCAGAGTTGAAAGACATGAACTTGAGAAAAAGCTGCTGCTGCCGAAGACTGAGAATTTCTTTGCTAAGAGATGGAGGACCTGACCATCAGCCAGTGAAGGAAAAATTTCTGTTGATGGATTGACATCGACAAAAGTTTTGATCAGATCCCAAGTCTGTCAAAACCTGAGTAGCTGACTAGGCTTAAATGGAGTGCTGTACTACCATGCAAATATGACTTTTAATGAAGAAACTGAGGAAAGAGTTTAGCATCCTGTGCTTCCTAGAGCTGTTCTTGGGCTCATTTGGTGACTGGGGAGCCCTGGCCAACTCACTGCCCTGGCTCAGCGTCCACCTGGGTGTTAGCCTGCAGAAGTGTTGTTAGCCCTCTCCATTCCTGTTCTCTGGATGTGTCTCTGTATCATCGCTCCAACCAAGGCTTCCTGCAGTGTCTTAGGGGTTAAGGTGACCTAGGATGAATGCACAATAGGCAGTGTTATTCTAACAGAGTATAAAGTATAGCTGGAAGTACCTTACTGAGATAAGGAATTAGCTCACTGAAGAACTGTGTAGTGACAGGAACATCGGCTTTCTTCCACAGCTTTGTTTATTTACCATTTTAAAAAGACTGGATAACAGCCAGCTTGGTGAGATGACAAAGGAACAAGATGTGTCCACACTGGCAAAGGACTTTGCGAGTCGTAATTTGTGGTGTTGTCACAAAGAAGTAGAGAACACAATACCTAAATTTCAACTCAGAAAACCTTCCCTCAGATGCACACACAGAGACTACAAACCACACAGTCACAAATTCGACGGCACGGAGACATCTGTACCCAGCACATCCCTTCTTAGGCCACAGGCGAGCTTGCATTTGCCCGCACTACAGTGCAAAAACTCAAACTGGTAGAACCCCTTATCACCTGCCCACTTCATCAAGGAAGACAAAAGTGAATTGAGAGTAGCCACCAGAGATCTCTGGAGAAACCTGATCATACTAAGGTGGGGAGCTGCAGATCAAACTCCAGGCCGAGGCTCGGTGTAAGCGGCTCAGCTCTGTTCAGCAGTGAGAAGGGTTGATGTGAGAAAGTAATGGAGAGGAACAAAGCACACTGCATTCACTAGGGCACGTGAGAACAATCTTGTTGTATACTCCAGCATCTCTCTTGGAAATGATCTTTCCCTTGCACTTCATGGGTATTTCTGAGGTCATGAGCATGGATGGCCTATGTAATCTTTACTAAAGTGATAGTCATCGGATCGCTATGGAAAGTACAATGGCAGTAAGGCCAAGGGGGGGGTGTGTGTGTGTGTACAAGTGTAAAAATAATGTAAGAGTGTGTTGCCAAGGAGTATCCTCTACCTGTGCACTTTGAAGAAAGTGAATTATATGTTAAGTGCTATGCCAAGATGAAGAATGCTGTGACATCTACCTATGGCACTGGATTCTCCTTTTGCCCCTCGTGGTGAATGAAAAACGTAGAGTTAATAAATTCCTTCTTCACTCCCAAGTGTGCCATCAGCTTTTTTTTCTTTCTTGTCCTCGGGGTGTTTCGTGGAGGAAGTATGTGTCAAAGTAGTCTTGGACACTGTGATTCAGTTCTTAAGTCTGGGGCCTGCTCTTGTCAAACAAACTTTCTTCTTTTTCTCTCAGCCTGCTCCCACAAGCTGTAATGTAGCATATGCCTACAGGGAAAATGGGTTGGGAGAGATATAGAACACAGTCAGTTCAAGGTCTTATGACAGGTCATTAAAGATTTTGTAAAACTTAAAAGTGGCAGATGAAGAGGGTAATTGTCTAAGCCAGTGCAAGATATAAATAAGAAAGCAAGCACTGGAATAAAGCAGGATTATCCTAGCCCGTGGAGTGGGTATCTGCAGGCAGGTGGCAGATCTGTGCCTGGCAGAAGGAGATGTGCTGATAGGTAAGTGGTTCAATACTTTGTTCATAAGAGTTAAGTGTCAAACTCCACAGGGATGGCAAAAATCCCATTTAATTCAAAGCTAAGTTGCAGTAAAGCAAATCAGAGCTCCAAAGAGTAGATTGTAGAGAGGAATCTGGCTCTGCCAAGTAAGAAGTGTCAAAGGTGTGATCTAGTACAGTGCCTTTTCACTAGGCATTTATAGGACACTTTGAAATGCAAATGCTCCAGTCAATGCTGCAACATGAGCTCAATGTTGTTGTACTCACAACAGCTCCCAGTGGACTGACAGTCCCAGATAGCAAGGCTGCTTTTCTGGGAGGTTGTGTTGCTCCACCATGGAAAAGGCTGGATTTGGAGCCTGCTCTCCTCTTCTCTTCTGACACCAGGAGTGCCAGTGCATTCAGCTGAGCTTACCTAATGGTTGCACATAAGAGAGGAGAAAAAGAAATCCATCAAGGGCCAACCATAATAAAAATCCATCCAAACTTGTCTCTCTTTACCAAAAGCAAAAATCAAAGCATTGACCTTTCTGAATGATTTCTGTCTGACTTAATGCCTGTCTGATTGTTTACAAGATGCTAATTAAAGAGTTACAATGTTACCTGCAGCCAGTTTCCTGAAGTGAGGAAGCCAGCCAATGCCTGAATGATGTTATCACCCATACACAGAGGCACACTGCAGGATGCTGTTGTCCAAGGAGACAGTTGCATCCCTTCACCTAAGTGAGCTTCCAGGTGCTTCTTGGAACTATTTTGATAGTCCTGGCTGCAGGTTAGGCCACAAAACTGTAATGCTCTGAAATTGACTCTCAAGATGCATTCTGTCCTGTTTTAAATTAAACTTTGTGAGGGTTGTGGGTTTTGTGGTTTCTTTTTTCAAACAAACAAACAAACAAAAACTTGCTTCAAAATAAAATATAAAAATTCTTTGCTTTCAAAATGCTGTAATGCAATACTTAGCTTTTCTGGATTGTCTTCTCCTTTCTGTAGTCAGGACTTCTCCTCAAATACAGCCCAAGCTTGCCATTCCACAAGTGCTTGATTTCTCAGTTAATCCATCCCCAAAGCCCTCTCTGCATGTCCCTTGTCAGTGCACTGCTGTTCCACCCCATAGGAAGTGCTGTGGGTCTCATGAGGGATCCTGCTGACAGAAGCAATTCAGATCTCCTGCCCTAACCTCTCATGACCTGGTAGCTATAACATGTTGGGGGTGAATGCCAGGCATCCTCGTGAACATAAAGGACATTCCCCTTCACTCCACTCCACCACTGCAAGAATCAGAATTGTCAGGGTTGGAAGGGACCTTAAAGACCACTGAGTTCCAACCCCCCTGCCAATGGCAGGGGCACCTCCCACTAGAGCAGGTTGCTCAGAGCCCCATCCAGCCTGGTCTTAAAAACCTCCAGGGATGGGGCTTCCACCACCTCTCTGGGCAGCCTGTTCCAGCGTCTCATGAGGTGGCGATGGCATTTACCTTCCTCTGAAAACACAATGTATTCAGCATTGTCTGAGGTAATAAAAAGCAAGCTAGTTCTTATTAAAGCCAATCTCATTCCCCTGCTCTACACATCTAGCCCTTTTCCTTACTTCTTCCCAGGAAATTCCAAATTCAGGCAGGAATCCTATGAGAAGCATCGTCACATGCAGAAAGGCCTCCACTCTGCCTGCGCCTCCTCTTCCCTATTGAGCCAAAAATGTTTGTTTGCCACTGGCAACTTGATATGCTGTGTCTGCACTGAAAAGCTAACAGGCAATCAAAGAGATTTAAAGCAGAAAGGAAAACAAACCTTCCAAGACCAACAGAGACAATGGTTTTACCAAAACTTGTAGCTCTTAAATAGAGTGAAACAGATTCATTCAAGGTCCAAAGATGAGTCCATTCAGTCAGATCCTGTAGATGTCAGTAAGAGATGGGGGATAATGAAGATTAAACCTGGAACTAGGAAACAGCAGGTGAGTTCTCATTTCAGTGCAGAGACTTCACTAACCTAGGGCCATACTCTGCAGGTAGAAAGGCATAGTTTCTTAGAGAGCAATTTTTCTTATGCCTCATGCCTTTCTCCTCATGTTCTTTGGACATGAAGGAAATGCCAACGTATCTGTACAGTAAATTTAGGTTTTCATGATTCAACCCCCACAGATAGGATTCCCTAATGGAAAAGTTGCAAGCACAATACCTGATTCACAGGCACAAGCTGCTGAAAGTCAGCTCCCCCTTGCCAAAGGCCCAGTAACTGGTGGGTATGACCCAGCAGCTGCACAAGAGCTCGTGGAGAAAGAGAAGACTACAGCCAGCTGACATGCAGATAGCTGGCTGAAGTAACCAAGAGCCCATTTGTCCACAGTAATGTCTGGTCAGCGTTTGGATTAGCAAATTGAATATGGCAAAGAAAAACCATCCCAGGACCTTGAACGAGTGTAGTGGTCAAAGCCCTGACTGTGGACTTTAATACAAAGCAAAACTGTGAACAGCAGAATACCACGTAGTCCTGCATTGTGTGAGCTGAATGAAACGCTGGGCATTGTGGTCTGCACTGGTTCTGATGCCACCCTACAACAACTGAGCGCTTCCCACCTGGGCAGTACAGGGCATGACTCTCACTTGTCATGCTGAGAGGGATGAAACAGGAGAACAAGTCTGCAGAGAGTCCTGGAACCCTGACTTTGCATGCATTGTCATCATGTTATATCCTTAGGAAATGTATTAAGCCCCATCCCCAAACTAGTTTGTTCTTCTCCTCTTTGCCCCGCAATAAATGCCCTCTGATTATTACCTGTAGTAACCCATAGGCTGCATTCTTCTCCAGCTCTGACATATGCCATAATTCTATAAACAGCAATGAACATAAACACTATTCTTACCCCTTTATAATATAGAAAATACATGACTGATATAATAATATATAAACATAATAAATAATCGATATAATTAGAGCAATCAAAATACATTAAGAAGTCTAAATGTAAATAAAATGTCTAGTTCACAATGGGAGCAGGCTGACATTTTTTCACAGAAAAAGGCTTCTGGCAAGTGAAAAAATAACTCCAAGTTCTTCAAAAATCTACAATTTTTTTCAGCAGGTAAAACTTTTCAAATGAAATATTTTGATGAAAATAGAAGCATTAATTCCACTAAAAAGTTTTCTCAGGGGAAAGCCTCTTAATCAAGCTATATGTAACACCTAGAGGAAAGAGCATCCTTACCTGAGTCATCAGCAACCACAAAGACTCCTGGATTTGATATTCTGGGCCTGTTCCTGCTGAGAGTGAGGGATTCCTCATGTCATGGCCCTAGGAGGGTTTAAATTAAAACAACCTCACACACATTGTGCAAGGCTGAACTTAATTTAATGGCTTCTGCCTGATACCCTGGAGGAATACATGTTCTCTGAAAACACTTCAATATGACCCTTTGGTAAGTCCCAATTTGTTTGAACTTATCTTTGAAATGTACTATTGTTCCTTTTCCTCTTCTTTTCACGACCATCACCATTTTAGAATCACAGAAAAATTTCTGTGGGAAGAAGGTCATCTAGTTCCATTCCCTGCTTAGAGCAGGGTTAACTTCAAAGTTTGATGAAGTCGCTCAGATTTTCTTGTAGAGCTGAGAAATTTAATAAAGTCCTGTAACTAGGACAACCAAAAAGCTCATTGAATGGCAGGGAAACTCTTTGTCATGGCATCATTTTAAGACAGAGCTGAAGGCATTCGCTGACACACTGTCATTAACACAGAGGTATGTGACCCCTGTTACAGGCTCTGTAAAGAACTAGCATCAACCACACATGAGATATATATAAAAGATGACTTTCTACCATGCTTATGTAAAACACAAATGGCAGTGTATACAGAGTAATGCACCGGGATACCCAGACAGGTATTTAATGCCAGTAAAGAATTGTCTACGGTTTAATGCCAGGATGGCTGTTACCAGGTTCTGTTGGCTGTCTGGTGGGGAGGTAACTTTACCTTTCCAGGTGCTTTCTGAAGTTAGCTTTGGAGATCAGCAGTCCTCTGGAGGAGTGTTACAGGTGACTACCAGATTAAGATATGAATCACAGGAAACCCTTCTGAGGTTGGGCTACAAGGTTTGCATTTGATTTGCATCTGCCTGGGGATAAGTTGACAGTGCTGGGATAAGGATTTTGATTGAATGGGAAATCCTAGCCTTAAATTTGTAGAAGTGTCTGTTGTGGGTGTGTGAAATCGTACAAAGACTCTTCCCCTTGTTACTTGTTACATAGCCCGAACCAAGGCTCTACTTGCCACAAAAATGAGTGGAATACACTTCACTCAGATAAAAGCTGAATAATATATTAAGCAACAATAGTGATTTATCTCATTAGTAAAATATAACAAAGAATAATCTAAGTTAAACAAGATTCTATTGAGGGCAGGGTCACTATATTACTACAAGGCAATTAATCAGAAATGTAAAGATGTCAAAAAAACCCCCAACAAAGCGTGATTATCTTATGAGTAAATTTGTGTGAGACTATTGAAAGCAATATAATATTTGTACTAATGAACCTGTAAGGAATAGGATGATTTCTGCATGAGGTTATTGATCTTTTTACAGGGATTGCGAATGAGGCAGAAGGAAGGGGATAAGGGCAGCCTTCCTGTCTGGTCATGAGGTTCAGGATAGACCCCCTTTCCCTCCAAACTCCTTTGGGGAATAAGGAAAGATCTACTCCTAGTTCCACACCTGGTCTGGAACCTGGTTTATGTCTAAGGACACAGGGAAAGGATAGGATATGAGGTGTTGAAGTTTGTGTAGTGCTTAGTGTTTCACAGTACCTTAAATGACAGCAGCAATTCCCTGATATCAAAACAATTGATTACAATAAACACACTCATTTCTATAAGGTCTAAGATGTGAATCACACACACAGAGAGCTGTATATATATATATACATATAGAGGTGAACCTGTGAATAAAATGTAATTATTCCCCAGACTGAAAATTAAATTTGGCATACTGTGATCTCCAGGATTTTTCTAAGAAGAAAAGTCCTGTAGATCAGAAATATTCACACCTCCCTCTGTTGGTCTTTAGCAGACGAACGGTGTCTCTCCCTCCGTCAGTCTTGGCAGACTGATGGTGTAGCCCGAGACGGGTCCCAGCTCAGGGGGAAGTGTGAGACTCAGTCCTGCTCAGATCCCAGAGAGCTTTGCTTAGGATCAGTATTTATAGGGTCACGAGATGATTGACTCTGGGCAAAACTTGGCTGGTA
>JANIJG010017548.1:20731-31945 GCA_024611175.1 Megaceryle torquata | reverse complement strand
GTGGTGGAGCACTGGAACAGGTTGCCCAGGGAGGTGGTTGAGGCCCCATCCCTGGAGACATTCAAGGAGGGGCTTGAGGAAGCTCTGAGCAACCTGCTCTAGTTGAGGATGTCCCTGCTCTCAGCAGGGGGGTTGGACCTCTAGAGGTCCCTTCCAACCCAGACATTTCTATGATTCTGTGAAGGTTCCAATGTGTGAACAGTTTACTATATTTGGGATGGTAAATTTATTTTTCAAATAAATAAAAAAAAGTATCTCAGAAGTCTGCCAGTATGTATATTGATAAAAAAATATTTTTTGAATAAAGTGATTTAACATGTTAAAGCTGTTTAGATTATCTAAGAACAAAAATCGTGTATGAGAAATTTAAAAATACATATTGTTTGTCACATCTGAATACGTCTGTGTTTAAAAATATGAATCCCTCTCTACTTAAGAACTTGATGTATTGTGATAAGCCCAACTGCACCTAACACATCTGACCACTGCTATTTTCCTACCTTTCCTCCTGTCCTCCCTCCTCACCCTCTTCAACTGAAGAGACTCATTTTCTGGCCAAGAAGTCTGAGCAGAGACTTTTCAGCACAGTTTGTGTAAAGAATGTAATTTTACTTGCAAATAAAATTTCTTAAGTTAACTGGTGAGCTTTGATCACAGTGTTTAAGCTAAAAAGCAGCTTCTATTTCCAAAGTACTGTTAAAGAAATGCTTGTTTTATGATCTCATTTGCTGTTAGAATATCTTAGAGGAAATAATTTGCCCATGTGACCTCACTGGAGTGATGCACAGTAACTTAAAACAAAAGAAATATTTAAAGATACCTAAATTAATCAACAACATAGTTAGATCTTCATGCAATTTATAGATCTCAAAGTGCTGCAAATTTTAGACCATACACAGATCAGTGTAAAAACATAAGGTGTTCTTCCAGGTGACTGAGGTGATGGTGAGCTCCATCATTTTGACCCTCATCAGGCTGAGCATAAAAAATCAAGTTTGGGGCTGGTGGTCCAGGGGCTGTGCTGGCAACCCCTCTGCAGGTCCATGCTTGCCCAACACCCACATGCAGCTGTACTCCCCTTGCTTTCTGGAGTCATCACAAGGGGCCTTCACATGTCTCCTATGGAGCTCCCCACTAAGGCCATCTTTGCCTTTGCAGCAAGGTGTCCTTCGTCCTTCCCTCTCATCCCTCAACTCACCCCAGCCCTGCAAGCAGCAGGAGAGGCCCATGGCATAAGCCAGAGAGCTCCGCCAACACCCATCTCATAGAATCATAGCATGGCAGACGTTGGAAAGGACCTCTGGAGATCATTGAGACCAACCCCGCCGCCAGAGCAGGATCACCTAGGGCAGGCCACGCAGGAACATACCCAGGCGGGTCTTGAAAGTCTTCAGAGAAGACTCCACCTGTAGGAGACACTCTCGATGGCTGAAATAAGAGAGAGACGAGGGGGGCCTAAACTCAGAAACTCCCACCAAGCGCCTCGGGGCCGCGCAAGACTTACCCGAGGCAGGGCCCAGCAGCGCCGGCGAATTCGTGTCCCGCCCTCTGGGGCCGCCGCCCGCCAGGGAGCAGCGCGGAGCAGCGCAGGGCGTCCCTGAAGGCGGGTGCCGACAGTTGACCCTCGCCATGGAGCGGGGGAGCGGTTCCTGCGGCGGGGCTGCTGCTGCAGGTGGGTTGGGGCCCGAGGCCCTCAGGTCTTCGCGGGGGACCCGGCGTCCCCACAGCCGGAGGTCGATAAGGGAGGCTGGGCGAGGACTCCGGGTAGAAAGCAGCGGCCTGAGGAGGGAGGTGCCGCCATCCTGCCGCGTACGCGGGTCAGGCCGCGGCATTGGCCCTGCTGGGACCAGTGCCGGAGGCCTCGTGTTGGCAGTCCCGGGTACCTCGGGAGGGGTTTCCTGGAGAAAGGTCCTATTTATTTGGCAGGAAATGTCAGCCTTCCAAGACAAATATACCACTTAATAATTATTATTGTTGTTATTAATGGAGAATATAAGCTACGAATGACATATCATTCGAATGTCATACAAATGACATATATCTATGTATATTCTTAGTTTTCTTTTATGATATGTTACAAATCTGAAGGTTTTTTTCCTGCTTATTTCATTCAAGTCACAAGTAAGAATGCTGTATTGTAGCTTAGTTGTATTAAAGAGGTGCTAGAATTCAATTAATGATGGTAGTGCTCTGCTTGTTAAAATAGGGTTGCATTTAATATGCACATAAAAAAAGACTCATCAAAGAGATAGTTTTCAAAGAATTACTGATATTTTTATCCGAAACTGTTTATTTGTAATGCCAGTGAATTGAAATTATTGTTTCTGATTACCCTGTCCTCAGGAATTTAGAAATTACACTGCTCAATCTCCTACATTTTCCCAATGACAAATGAAAGAAAGTAATGATTAATTTTGTCTTCTTTCCCACTTGTTTTCTTAATTTGAATAAACTACTAATTGAGCTGAATTAAAATGTAGAAGATGATTGTCTATGGATGTGGCTGGGAATATCTGGCAAGTCACTTCTGCGGTTCACTGTCTTTTACAACTTCCAGTGTTTCATAAACTAATATTCAGGCATTATATATTTTAATGTGGTTGTAGTTATGTTAGTATCTGTAGCATATATATATGAATTTGTTCTTCATTGCAAATTCTATGCTTTTTGGAGTACTAGATTCCTAGTATTCCTACTAGTCTCTCTTTTCCTTGTATTACAAACATTTGCTTTCTCTTGAACAATGCCATCTTTCATTCTGCCAATATAAAATTTGCATAAGAAAGCCAAGAACAAGTTTTTTTAAGCTACAAGAGATGCTTTCTGGTAATTTAGCTGAAGGAAACTGGTTCACTGAAAGATACCGATCTTGCAGATTTAAGAATTTGTGGAAATTGAACTATTAAGGTGAAGGCTGAAAGTGTGAAAGTTTGAAAAGGAAATTATGGTGATATTTTAGTCAATCTATTTTACTATAGGAAGAAGAGAGATATAGAATAATCCCTGTATAATCCTCCAAACTCTTCATGGTTGCCTTTTTCTGAACCGCTCTGAAATTCTACATTCAGGAGCTAATGCAGTCATTGCAATAGGTAAAACCTGGGAGATAACGGCTGCTTTCTTGTTGTAACTTGATAGTATACAAAGACTGGGATTATTTGACACAGTCCAAAATGCCATCTGTAAATTTATACTTTATTATTAGCACATAGGAAACTTTATGAATGAATAAGGGTCTGAATTTCATTGTCTGTCTCATAAAGCTGTAATGAAAAGTAATATCCTCAGTTTCTGAACCAAATGGATTTACACACAGCTGATTGAGTGATCACAGTTTTGTTTTGATACGGGAAAACATCTGTGTCAACATAAGAATAGATAAATTTACACCACTCATACTTTAATTTCTGAACAGCAGGCTTTATAGAATAAATTCCCTTTTGTGCAAATATATGCATATCTTTAGTAGTGAGAATCATAAAGAGAAGCATGGTAGTGGTAACGGTACTGTGTGCCAAACTCATTAGGTATCGTTGTAAATGACACAGCAAAATATGCCTGTTGGAGGAGAAGACAGAGTGCAAAAGGAAGAACTTTCAGCTTGTAGGGAGAATGTATGCATAATTTAAAATGACCAAAAATCTCAGGCTTACATTAATGTTTTGTACTTGGCCTGTTCTAATGGAATTAAAGCAAAAGTGAATCCTTTTATCTCTTTAACTTTCCTGTGATGCATAAGCTGTCCTTCCAGTCAATACTTTGCAAAGTTTCTTTAAGAAGATTGATACAGTTGAACTCTTGAGTGACTTGGGATTCTTGTATGTTAAATCTTAAACTATTTTTCTTCTACATGTGCTACTACAACAGTATGTTAGAAGAATTACAGAAAAAACTGTTGAATGATTCTGTTCAGAAAACAAAATGCTGGAAGAGTCCAAACCTGGAAAGAGTTATTCTAAGCATGTAGTTATGGGTGTATTGATATACTTGTAGTATCTTAAATTAGGAGTTTAGATGTTTTCAAATGGGAGGAATAAGCTGCTTATGTGATGCCACTGAATAGTTATGCACAGTAACTTTGTGAGGGGCCAAACAGATTGTTTTATGCTCATTTAATGCTGATCATACTTGATGCTTCTCACGTGTTTTACTTTGCACTCATGTTACTTTCTTTGTGCGTGAACATTAAAATGTTGACAAGGCTATTTTCCAAAAAAATTTCCATGAGTTTTGGGTTTTCTTCTAAAGTTTTTTTTTTTTTTCCAGAGATACTAAAAAATCTAGGATTACAAATTTCTTATAAAAGATGCTAAATTTAGCCTTGCAAAATTTTTCTTGTTATTTAGGCACTTAAACTCATCCACTGGAGTTAACTGTCCACAGTACATGTACATGCATCTAATCCAGTCATTTTAACTCTCTTTGTAGTCTGGGAAGGGAAGCAAGTGTTTCTGGGTCACAACTACTTCATCACAAAGTAGATGTACAAATCACTTGGCGTATTTTTAACATAAGAAATCTCTTTCTGCCCATTGATCATAAAGGGAGTCTAGACAGTTAGCTTGGCTGTAGCCATCTGAAATATTTTTTAAATTCATCCATGTTACTTGGTTTTGGAGAATTTTTATGCCTTGATTTTAGAAGCTAAAATTAGTGAAATTGTTTGAAGGAAGAAGTCACATTACATTTGAAGCAAGTATTATTTTAGCATCTTTAGTCCATTTTAAAAATGCTGGAGTTATTGTTTAGGCTTATGGTAGTAAACCCAAGTTTTTCCCCCAGTAAGTATGTCCATATTACATATCCATTTATTATGAGTATAGCTTGTTTAAAAATGACACTGTGGAGTAGCCTTGGTTTAATACATATTTTCACAATAAAATGCTTAAATGGAACACAAGGCATGTTTTAGTTCATCTCAGTTATGCAGCTGTCCCATTACCAGTATTATATACTCGAAGACAGTGTTATGTTAGGCATACCAATTAAATCAAGTCTATTTTACCATTGCTTGATGTCATGGCCTTGTATATATGCAGCTCAGCTCAGTTCCACTAGAGCACTCAGATAATTTTGTGACCCATTTGCATCCCAGTATAACAGGTCAATATCTTGGTTGCTATTGTATAATGGAGAAGGAGGTTACAAAGATCTGGGTAATTTTTTCACCTTTATCTGCAACATGTAATTGACAGACTAGTTCAACTAAAGAATCATGGCAACAAACCAGTGTTTTCCTGTTATGTTCTTGCCATTAAAGACAGATGATACACTTTTAATTTAGAAGGAAACCCATTTTTTTGCTATGTGTTACATAGTATTATTTAGCACTGTCTGAAGACTTTTAGCTGTGTAGTAGTGGTGAATTGCAATTTGTTTCTATCCTGATAAATCCTTTTATATGTCCCATCTTTTTCAAATGTGAGGAAATCTGAGCCCTTGAATGACCTGGAAGTTAAATGTGTTGCAGTCTGTTCTGTATCTTACTCTATTAACTTTTAAAATGTTCAATCTTGGATGATAATGACCTGAATAAGAAATACATGTCTTGTCATAAGCAATAAGGCTATGTCTATGATGGTTAAAGAAGTTTCTTCCATTATTAGCCATGAATGCAATGGGCAAACTTAGAGATCCTACCTAAGGTGTGTAATCAATCCTATGACATAAATGAGTGTTACTCAAATGTTGAATTATTTTGAATTATTTTAGGGTTTGGTTTTATTTTGGGGTGCCTTATAATTTTAAACAGTAGAACTTAGCCCCCTTCTCCCCCATTACTCTGTGACTTCCCTGTTTCCAAAGTCAGAAAACTGTACATAGCTCTCGGAAAAGTAAATTAACTAAAATTATTCACCTCCCTTACTCAAAAACATAGCTTGTTAAAATTATTTTAATGAATGGTTTAAGTTTAGATGCTGATTTCATGTCTTCAATGCGTGTTTGCAGTTTTTTAATAACAATGAAGGATTTGAGTTTGGGGGGGTTTTTTTGTTTTGTTTTGTTTGTGGTTTCTTTTTTTTTTTTTTTTTTTAATAACCAGTGATGTAAAACCTTTGACCTTTTTGAAGTTAAAATATATGAAGTTTCTGACTGAGAAGAAAAGGAACTAAAAAGGTAATCATCCAAAAATAGTCGGGTTTTCTCTTAAGTAGTGGAATTATTTCCTCTTTGCATGTTGCAGACAGTGTCAAAAACAAGGTGAGGCTTATCAGAAAAGTATCTTGCTTAGTTAATGGTGTAATATGAGTTGCTGCATCAAATGCAGTTGCAAAACACTGGGGCTGGCAGCTTGGTAGAGTGGTGATTATGAATCAGATTTACCCTGTTTATTTCTGTTACCCGTTTCCTGTTTATATCTAAAGTTCTCAAAGGATCATACATGAGCTCTTAGTTTCCCTTGATTACCTAAGGCAGATCTGTACAGGACAATGAATGTCTGTTCAGGCCAGACATTAGGAAGAATTTCATGAGGGTGCTGAGATACTGGAACAGGTTGCCCAGAGGGGTGGTGGAAACCCCATTCTTGGACATTTTTAAGCCCAGGCTGGATGGGGCTCTGAGCAACCTGATCTAGTGGGAGCTGTCTTTGCCATTGGCAGGGGGTTTGGAACTAGGTGATCTTTAAGGTCCCTTCCAACCCTGACAATTCTGTGATTCTATGACTTCTTTTATAATTACTTCAGCAGCTGAGTGATTACTCATCAGCATTCCACAGCTAGGACCTCGGTGGGGCTGTGGGTCCTCAGTACCCTCCCTGAATGAGAGTTAGAAGACTGGAGAGAAGTGAGGAGTCTCTCATGTCAGAAATCTGGAGACCCAGTCCTGTTTGACAGCAGTTTTAGCCGATCCTGTCATCTGAGTGTACTTCCAGTATCAGTTCGTGGATTAAGTGGTTTGTGTGAGAAATCTGTCACTGAATGGTATCTCTTTAGGGTGTTGCACCCTGCTTCTAGCAGGGCTCACAAGGTGTTACTGGTTCCCTTAACACTGAGTAAGCACACAAATGGAGCTTTGTTAATGAATAGCTATTCTTGCTGGGTGTTTGATGTGTTTTGATGGATAATTCTTGATCCTTCCAGTTCCTGTCAGACATTTTGGCATTAGTAGATAGGACTAGACTGCTACCTGCTTCTTGTCCTGGTACTATTACCAGTCAAGCAAAATGTCTGGTTTAGTTCTAAACCTTTTTTTCTGCCTAACTGTTCGTGTAATTCCTGTGCTGGTATGAGCAAAGATTCTATTGATAAAATGCTGTAGCTGACAAGATGCTTTTAGTAGAATGCATTTGCATTTGGTGGTCTCTGGTGCAGCACTTCCTGAAAGCAAGAAGATTGCTGTGCAGTTTTTGTAGTGTACAGTTGGTCAGCATCCCCAGATTTCTAACAGCATCATCCAGTGTGTTATTTTCTAGATCTTTTACAGTGGTTTCAGAGAGAGAGTTGTCCTTTTACGGAACAGTGAAAGACTTGAATCAACTCTTAAATCTGCTTTTTTGTTCCACAAACTTATCTTTCCATGATGATAAAAGAAGAGAGATGGTGATAGTGACAGTAATAGAAAGGAAGTAAAAGAGCTGTATATTCTCTATAAAATCTTGATGAAATCCACTGTTTCTGGAAATGCATGCAGGTATTTCACCAAATTCACCATTTGTCATTTAGCTGCTTTTAGATGAGGTTTTAAGATTCTAGCAGAATTACTTCTTCAAAAATTGCTTTGAGTGTGTTTTGTTTCTAAGGAGAACTGATTTTGTGATCTGTACTGCTTTTTTTTTTTTTAATTATTTTTGACATTGTCTCTGCAAGTAACTAGTCCAGAAAAGGAGTGATTTTTTTTTTCTCATGAGTATCTCATTAAACTGATTTAGTATAAGGCACTTCTAAGTAGAAGTGAGTCTATCCAAGATGTTAAAAGGCCTCTCTCAAAATCCAAATTTTATTACTTGACTGTACGTCCTAAGTGTTACAGTGGAATATTATTTAAGATTTTTATGACTCTGATATAAGGCAAAATCAGGTAAGGTACCATGGTTTATATGATTTATTAGAGATATATCTCCTTTAGGAAATAGCATTTTGGAATGTATAGCGTGAAAGAACTTTTTGTGTGTCTGTGTTGTGTTACCACATGCACGCAGGTTTTTGCTGTGCTTAAAATATAGTAGTGCCCTTGAAAACAAAGGAGAAAAGTGACTCTTTTTAGTTTGGTAATAACTGGTGAAAAATATTACTGAAGTAGCACTTCAAGCTTCTAAATTCCTTTGAGCTGTAGAAATTCAGTGTATTCCTATTCCAGTTCCTTGTAATACTTGACTACTTATTATTATTAATGAGGATTTTTTGTAGTCTCTTTTGTGGGCTGAGATGTGTAAATTGCATAGTGGTAAAGTATCAGTGGTCAAAGAGCTAACTGACTTTTCTTTGTAAAAGTAAGTCATGGGAGTAGAAATAATCAGAGCTTAATAGAAAAGAAGGTACTGATGGTAACTCTCTGATAGTGACTCACCTAAACATTCACGAAATGCTGAAGTTAAATGCCATCTTCTGACCCTTTGTGGAATGTTCATCCTTCCACAACTTCCCTGAATGTTATGTAAAGGGAAATGCTAATACTAACAAAGCCTTTTATAAAGCACAAAGCAAATCTTTATTTGCCTTTTTTTTAAAAAAAAAAAAAAAAAAAAAAAGAAGGTGAAGCAAAAAGTTTTTGCAAAGTAGTCTACAGAGGTATCAAAATGGTAAACCATCAGTGAAAGCCATTTGTAAATCATCTTTCTGTCTGTCTTAATTTCTGGAATAGCTCTGCAAAGAATCTTTGTAAGAATGGAGCTTGACAGACCAAGTGATACCTGGGTAAAACTTCTGTTCAGAAGAAGAGATAATCTGGAGAGCACTTTTCAGGTTCAAAGCCAAAGATTGTGGATGCCTTACTGTTACCACTTACTCATTGTTCAGTGTAGTTCCATGTTTTTCATTTTATTCACACCTTTGAAGGCAGTTCAATTACTTGCATGGTTCTATGTCTGTAAATCATTTCCTTTGATGTAAAAGGCAAATAAGAGTCTTAAAAGTCTGTTTTCCCACCAAAGTGCCAATCCTTTGGGGTTTGAGAGTTAACTGGCTTTTTCAGTGAAATTCTTAGATATAAATGGAAAAGTTGTGCAAAACAGATTTTTACAAGTAAGAAATTCTGCAAAAAGAACAATTTATTTAATACATAACTGCTTTAAGCAGTGAGTATAGACAGTATAGTTCAGTTTCTACTGACTTACTTTTTTACTGGCTTTAAGAGTGCACTGGTGACTTAGACTAGGTGTTTTTTCCCTGACATGGCAAGAATGTAGTGTTTCAAGTGGAGAACAGTAGCTTAAAACATAGCTACGGGTAGGTAGATCCCAAGGAATCTGTGCTCTGTGCATTTCAAAGTGTAATCAATGGTGTGTCTGAATGGACAGTGTGCAAGGAATGTATAGGAATTCTTTGTGTATTTCAGATGTGTTTGAAAGGTGAAAGAAGTATTTAAAAGGCACATATTTCTGTAAGTGGCCCTGATGGATGAAAAAACAAATATGTGATGGTTTATGACTTACTGTCCAAATTGAGAAGCAACAAAGGAAGAAATCAGCTTAGTGAGAGCAAGTGATCTGTTGAAAAGATGACATAAAATACCTTATTCAGATCTGTGCTGTACCTATTGCAGAGATACTCAACACAGCCTACTATAGTGCTTAGCCTGCAGTTTTCTTGGATAACAAGAAAAAAAAAAGAACAACTTTTAGATGTCAAGGCTAAAAGCATAGGAAGTGACTTTTGTTGTTAGTCTTGATGTAATATTTTTTCAATTAAAAAATATGCAGTGAACTACTGAATTAGAAAAAAGCCCCGCAACTTAACTAGTAAAGCTGGATATTATTAGCAATTTTTACTTTCATTTTTTCCTTTTCTGTTCCTAGGTCCTGTACTATTGCCCATGACATAATCATCTAGATAAATATTTTCTTTTTCTGACTCCTGTAATGCCTTTTGCCCCATCCTCACTGTTTGTAGCACAGCTGATCTGTGTTCACTTACCTTACTTGCCTCTTATATCACTTTGAAGTTGTATGCATAGACGTTCCTGCAAGCTTAAGGCTTAACGTAGACTTGGAACTGCAAGTGTAGCAATACTAGGTGTGCAAAACCACAACCAACCACCTCAGAAGCTTTATTTTTTGAGCACTGGGATGTTTTGTTACACTTTCAAGAAATTTTATGTAGTTATTTTTAACTAAATATAAAAAACCCCAAACCATGCATTCTTCAGTCTTGGGTTTAGGATTTTTGGGGTTTTTTTGGCAGGAGGGAGAGTGTCAGGGTTTGTCTTTTTTTAGGTTAGTATTTTTAGCATTTTAACCTCTGTTTTAGGGGACATGACAGTTCATTTAAAATTTTGCTAGGATAAGCCTATTTGAAGTACTTGCTATTTCCACAACATTCTCAAACACTGATTGAATTTTATTGTTAGAGCTGAAGTGCAGCTTATGTATTTTATTCTGACACTGTGCACA
The DNA here is from genome assembly GCA_024611175.1 of Megaceryle torquata. Lineage (NCBI taxonomy): Eukaryota > Metazoa > Chordata > Aves > Coraciiformes > Cerylidae > Megaceryle > Megaceryle torquata. The sequence continues at coordinate 21,396 of JANIJG010017548.1, read as the reverse complement.
GATGGTTATATTTCTCCTCTTTTCCTCAATGATGTAGGTCTGCATTGGAAATAAAATATTTGGTCTCATTGTTGAACATTTTTCAAAGCCAAGAAAATAATGAGCATAATTTCCTTAACAGAGTCGTGGTGAAGTTATTTCTTTGTTTTCTGTTTTTCTAATGTACTAGAAATCAAACGTGGAAGAGAAAATCAAATTTGGTATTTGAAAATATCAAAACTAGCATTGGCTTTTGCAATTATTCAATCAAAACCACCAGGGAAGAGTTGCAAAGAATACACTGAACACCTTGCCAAAAGTGTATCTGAACAAGATTTTGGATGGAAATCAAAAGCCGAAGTGCTGGAAGCTGAAGTTCTTCGATTACGTCAGGAACTTCTTTTGAGCAAGATCTGTCCAAGATTCTGCTTGGAAAATGGTAAGTTGCTGAAATAATTTCTGACTATGTTGCAATAGCAAGGAAACAAAAAGCTTTGATGTAGCCTGCACCATTTCATGCTCACAGAATCACAGAATGGCCTAGGTTGGAAGGGACCTTAGAGATTATCTAATCCAACCTCCCTGTCATGGGCAGGGATGCCTCTCAGGTAGATCAGGGTACACAAGGCTCTGTCCAACTTGGCCTTGAACACCTTCAGGGAGGGGGCAGCCACAACATCTCTGGG
>JANIJG010017548.1:0-11635 GCA_024611175.1 Megaceryle torquata | reverse complement strand
AACTACCTAAAAGGAGGTTGTAGCGAGGCTGGTGTTGGTCTCTTCTCCCAAATTACTAATGATAAAACGAGAGGAAAGGGGCTCAAGTTGTGTTTAGATTGAATATTAGGAAGAAATTCTTCCCTGAGAGAGTGGTTAGGCACTGGAACAGGCTGCCCAAGGGAGGTGGTGGAGTCTTCATCCCTGGAGGTGTTTAAAAAACCGAGTGGGTGTAGCACTTGAGGGTATGGTCTAATGAATGGATGGATGGATGGATAGATAGATAGATAGATAGGTAAGATAGATGTTAGGATGAAAGTTGGACTCGATGATCCTAGAGGTCCTTTCCAACACTAATGATTCTATGATTCTAAGAGATACTTTTTTTGTGTGTGGGGGGGTGGTTTTTTTGGTTTTTTACACGAGAATAAACTTGATTCATTGTTCATGGAAAGTACTCTTGTAAGAAAGGAATCAATTAAGATCAAATGAAAAATAACAGAGTCCTGACAAATGCAGAAGTGGCAAAGTGATCACTGTATCAAAAAATATGAATAATTTCACATATGTTTTAATTTCCTTTTAGTGAGATAGGTTTTAAGTTATTGACTGAACACCTACTTGGAAAGCAGAATGAAGTATCATAGCCGAGGTTTCTAAGACTGTCTTATTTTTAATTGTCCTTTTTTTTTCTTCTTTTTGAAGTGGAACCAAGCCTATCAATTTTAACTATTAAATTGTAATTTAAGAGAGTTTTACATGTGTAATTTCATTAGTTTTGAATTTTAAGTGATAATCCATGCATGTGCTCACAAAACGAGCCTAATGCTTGAAACTGAAGTGATTTTTTCTTTCATCTCTTCACTTTGTTTCTTACATTTGCCACCTTAAAGACCATTTTCTGTTCTACAGTCACTGTTAGTGGTGTCACTGCAGATATGTTAAGTTTTTCAGAAGACTTGAAGGCCTTTTTACGATTCCAGAGTATTTTTATCAGCTGGGGAACCTTCTTCAGTTCTTAAATTTTGAACTACACATAGCAGTGGATTCAAACACCGTCTGATCAGTGGGTGCCAGCAGCACAGGAGTCTGAAAAAACATCTTCCTGCTACGGATGCCATTTCCCTTACTCTGTGTTAGGTAGGACCAGGAGCTGGGTCATTCCACTGTGTCTTCACAGCTCCGAGAATCCTTATGACCACGCTGCTGGCAACAGGCACTTGGGAGACAAAACTGTTTTCCTGTCCTGATGAAGCAATTGGCTCTTCCCTTTCTTGTCTCAGAACAGGGTCTTGGTGTCTGTGTTAAGGTGGCTATTCATAAGTGACAGAATTCATTTAGGAGATGGATTGGACTTTGTTGTTTGCCAGAGCTCTGCTTCCTCGGACTATCTGAAGGCTACACACTCTCCAATCGTAAGACTGTCATCTCAGAAGTCTCCATGCTCAGTGGTTCCACAACAGTATGTGCATTTGAGTTCTTATACTTTACAGAAGTGCCCACAGACCTTGCTAACATATTATACACAGTATACAAGTCACTCCCTTGTCCCTTCAATGCCTGATGGTTTTCAGGACAGACACTTTCTGCAGCGGTGCATATGTATAGAAGAGTGTTGGTTCTTCAGATTTTGCACTGAAGGCTGTTCTCAGGACTGTATTGTTCTTTGTTCGAGGAGCACACAGTTCTTATTTTTCAGCTCAGGATTTTAATGTAGTTAAGAGCTAAAGGCCTAAATAGGAATTAAGAGTTTAAATGTTTCCTGAATCTGATGTGGCATATTTAAGGTGGCTGTAAAATTGCTCTAGACCAGATCTTTCATTACTTATATAAACTCATTGTAAAATTGTGTGGTTAGTTTATCGTGCACACTAGTGTTCTTGAGATTACTGTTTAAAGATTATAGTTAGTGTGAGGCGGGCTTTTTTTTTTTTTGTGCTTGATAACCACATGGTGTGGACATCAAGACTGCTTTCTCTAGGTAAATACAAAGTCATTAGTTTACCTTCTTTCAATAAATAAATGATAAGCTGTTTCTGGACATTCTGAGTGAAATAATGAGTATTTCTGTATTAATGATTTTTAATTTATTTTTTTTTTAAAAAAGATAACTTCCACCTTGTCCCCAAATGACTAGAACATAGAAATGACTGAACATTTAAAAAGTATTTTCTGTTATTTGTTGAACTGGAGATATGCTGTTTTAGGGGCTTACTACAAAAGGGGTTTCTGGAAGCTGGTCATGGAGTAGGAGTTTCGTATCAGTGAGTAGGAACCTAAGCATAAAATGCAATATTGTCTCTTACTGGTAGGAATGTTTCATTAAACATGCTACCTCTTTTATGTGGGGACAGTCTTAAGTTTGGTTCCTAGGTTCTGTATTGTTCTTTTCTTCCCTTTTTCTTCTCCTTTCTTTTACTTTTTTTTTTTTTTTTTTTTTTTAACTCCCCACAAGAGAATCAGCAAACCTGAATAGGGGTTTTTTTGCATGTAGTTCTTGCTTTACTTCTTCTGACTTCTGGCATTATATCCTCATGAGTAACATCTATGTTGCCTTATGGAATTAAGAACAGGAACAAAATATCCGCAGAGTGAAACTCAAGAGTAGATGGATTCCTTGGAAGGGCTTCTTTTCCTTAAACAGCACCAAAAACAACTTTCAGGTTTTTTTTTCTTCCGTAATGCCCTTTCCTCAAAGCCCTGGGGAGAAAGGACTTGAAAGATTGATGCCTGTTTTTGTTAGTCAGACCATGGGAAGTGTGCATTGCTTTTTTGCATGCTTGCCAAATTTGGGTATGCAGGCCATTTGGGAACAGTGTTAATATATAAAATGCTAGGCTGGCCTCACAAACCCTGCTTTTCCTATCTCTTGGAAATAACAATTGATTTCCTTGCAGTTAGCCCTTTCATTATACATCAATTGCTACTAATCCTGTTCAGTTTTGAGCATGTCTGAATGTTAAAGGCATGAAACTCAACTGGAAACATGGTTTATTTATTTATTGTTTTGTTCTCAGTAGTAGTACCCTTACTGAATGATCTATTATGTTTTCAGAGACTGAAATATTGGTCAGAATTCAATTTGAAATTGTATATTTAATGAAGTCTGTATAAACTTCTTGAGTAGTGTTTTGTTGGTGTACAGAATACTGTAGACTGCTGCCAGTGGTAATTTCTGTGTTTAAAATGCTTTTTTTTTAACTTGACATGAAATACAACTTTTACTTCCTGTCAGGCCAAACCATCTGTGAAATCTATTAATTCAAAATGCAAACATAGAGGAGTGTGGTTTTGCTTTGGATCCTTGTGGAAAATACGAGCAGTATATGCAAGTTTTTAAAGAGTGAGATTAGAAGCAGTTTCTGGCTGTGCCCCAGTAAGCAGAGCACAGGAGCTGGTCAGATGGGGTTCTTGCTTTGCCTCGTGGCACTGAGATACTTACCCATGTTGGTCTTCCACTTCACTAATATCTCTTGCTTGTTTTGACCATAAATTTTGGTATAGGTAACATGTAGCACAAGGAGTCTGTTGTTACTTAGTGTACTGAGTTTATGCCCAGAACCACCAATTTAAATGTATCTAATGTATGAAGTAGGATCAAAGATTCTACAATGGTGTATTAAAATAATACAATAGTGTGAATGCAGTGTATGCCTTCTGTATGTGTCTTTGAAGATTATATGAATAGGTGTTAACTGGATAAATTTTTGATTCTGAATGTTATTATTTGTTATATAAGAAAAAACTCAAGTGTAATTATTCTTGTCAATGTTGACTCTGTTAGAATTCCTTACCTGACCTGTGGAGAAAGAGTACACGTAAAGGAAAAGATATTATCTGATGTAGTTATAGTAACAGACCTTCACTATCTTTTAAAAGCAGTTGGAGTTCTTGAGAATAAAATTAGCGGGAGTGTTTGGGGGGCCAGAATTTTACTTGCATTTCCTTCCCTGGGACTTAATGGGAATATAGATGTCACTAAAATTGTTCATGTGATGTCCACTTAAAGTATATATGTGAAAACTAAAAACCATCAGGAATTTTAAACTTAAAGTAACTGTTCATATTACTGTGAGCATAAAATATCTTAGACACTACCTTCTGAAATTTTTTACTTTAAATTAAAAATATCACCTTCTTCCACAACGAAATTCTAGTCATGGGAAGTGCCTGTGGAGCAAACATGCATATGTTTTGCATGATTTTTATGTGGAAGCAAAGGAGAAAGGATTTACAGTACTTTCCAAAACCATATACTAAAGTATTACACAAATATAGCTTTCATATTTGTGTTCCAGGAAAACCAGATGCCTCTGCTGAAACTCTTCTGGATCAGGAATGCATAAACCCTATGAGTTACTCAAGCCAGCTGGAAGACTCTGGATGTGATGTCTCTAATGACTATGCATTCGATTCTTTAGGCATAGCTTCCGATTTTCACCAATTTGAGCAGAATGTCAACACTTCTAAACACTGGTTGGAGAGAGTTCTCCCATTGAATCTTTGCAGTGCTGTCAAGGAAGAATCTCTGACTGCTCCAGTACAGTTTTTGCAACACCTGCTTGAAATAAAAAGACTCTCAGAAGGAGGAATTCTTCAAGCAGACTTCACAGAGCTTGAGAAAGATTCTTTCACCATATGCAATTCTGTGTCACAGTTGCTTGATGGACTGACTGTTTTTTACAACAATCCTAAATTTCCAGTTTCAAATTTTCTTACTGAAGCAGTTTGTGTTTTGATCAGTCTAATAACTGATACTAAATTATCTAATCATGTTTTGAAGAAGTGTTTCAGGAAGCTGGAAGAATTTAAGAAAAATCTTATTCAGATTATTTTAAGAAACAGCAATGTCAACAGGGTAAGTTTAAAACATCTTCCATCTCTCCCTCACCATTTCAGTATACCGTAAAATTATCCTGATGTCATGCACTTTTCTAATGATAGTTTGTCTTACTGTACTTTGAAGAGTACTTCTCAAGAGATTTTTCTGATTGTTCTTTTTTGTGATATGGACAAGAAATGCTCTAAAGTATTTGAAGACGTTCTTACGGTGCATATAAATTTAGTCTATTCCCGAGTAGACAACTCTAAAAAACTTTAAAAGGCAGATTTAAACAACTTTCTAGAAAAAGAGAGAAAAACACATTGTTTCTCTTGCTATATGATGATACAGATGTATGAAGATACAGATATTCACAAAGTAATTATGCTTTTTCTTTTTTTGTTCTTTCTTGTGCACTCAGGCTGGTTTGCTTCAGAAGATCTGTCACTCTCTAGACAGTCACAAATTTGTGTTTTAAAAATAAAGCAGCAAATGAATGCAGAATTTGGAAATAGCATGTCCCCAACACAAACAGCAGATAAGACTGAATTGCATTTTGTCTGTGTTTATCGTGCTGCACGGTTCCTTGCATCATCATCTTAGTTTCCTCATTCATCTGAAATACCCCTAGTCTGTCTTCACGAGAATTTCCATAAGTAATGAATTCCCTTGTCTGTTTTAGGAGTTTTGCTTCTCATTCTGTCTTCTAGAGTAGCTTGCAACAGACGTGATAGTGGAATTGATTGAGACTTAGATGTACTAAGTTAGTGTCCACATCTGTCTAACTGCCCTATTACAGTCAATGAAGATCGTATCCCTATAATCTGTGGTGCCTAAAGAATGCTCCAGGTACTAGGTCCCTAATTTAGGATGAGTTCTAGAGTTACCTTTAGCACGAGACCCTAGACGTCTGCTACAGCTGTGGACAGGTGTACCCATTGTATTCATTTAAAATGAATCCCACTCACTGTGTATTAAGTATTTACCTCAGAATGTAAATAGCAAACAAACACAATTACCAGTCTAAAGGGGGTGGGGGGCAGAACAGATATGTCTGTATTTTGATTAGAAAGCATTCTGTATACTGGAGCTTTTCCAGTACTAGAGCCTTGTGTGTCTAATAGCAGGGTGCTTTGTATTTCAGTGTCGCCATGGGGCGCCACTTTAGTTTTTAATTAGAGGTGTCCCTGGCCAGTGTTTTGAAAGGATGTGAACATACATAGCATTTGTGTAGTATCGGTAGTCATGTAGGTATGACTCCTTTTATTTTTCTTGTGTAATTACAGGATACAAAACAAAGAAAACTTGAGCAAGTGTTCATTAACATTTTCTTCATAGTTTGTGATGTCCAGTGTTTCCCACTATTCTCCTCCTCTAACCAAATGGGAAGTTAATAAATCATTAAAATAATGTTACTTATAAGAGAGCAACCAAGAGGTTGTCCAGAGACGGATTATTTGTTGACTGGAGGAACCTGGCAAAGCTTAAGTGAGATGTGTCACATCTTAAATGAGTGAAAATACCCTGACACATCAGGGATGTTTTAAATCTGCAAGGTGTTTTTATAAATCATTTACAGAGGATGGAGTATGTCCACATAATTTGCAAGTGGCATCTTCTCTCTGAATAACTTTACTCAAACAGATGTCTTTTTACGAGATGTTTTAAATCTCACTTCTACCAAAATACTGACTTAACAGTCGTTCCTATCGGCAGCCATTCCTTCAGTCAGAATCAAGGAGATAAAAAATTGTGTAAACCAGTTGTTAAGTGATAATTGTGGTGGTTTCCAGATCTCTAGGGAAAAGGGGAAAATGTTGTGTATAGTAATTGCAGTGTTCATAAAAATTTATTGAAAAATCCTTTTTAGAGGTTTGGTTTTCTTTAAAATGAATTGAATATGGAAATAAATCTGTAGAATTCAGAATTAGTAGATGAAATTGTATAACTAATTCTTCACACGCTGTGTACCAGATATCTCCCTGGGAGGCTTTATGCTTTAGTGTTAATCATTACTGTTTACTCAAGTGGTGATTGAAATATCAAGATTATAGGTTTAAAATAAAATTAGCATTAATTACAAGGCTGTCATCTGGAAAGAGTGGTAAACTCTTACGAATTTTTGTTCCAGGAGGATGCTTAAATCCCTCCAGTATAAAAACAGTAGGAATTTTGTTGTATCTAACCTTACTACTTGTCAAAAAGCATCTGTACAGACAGCCACCGATGCAGCTATAAAGTATGTGACACAGCATTACCTTTGCCATCCTCACCTATAAAACTGTCAGGAGCTGTCAAGGAGGACAAAGGACTGTGAGAAACACCTTCAAAAAGTGAACAAAGAGCGAAGTGGCTGTGGATTACACTTAATGCCTCATCTTCAGAAGCAATCCTTGCATTTTGCAGAGAAAAATGAATAACTTAAAAAACCTTTGAGAATTGGAAAAGAGATAATTATATCTACATTAGATGTAAAGGAAGAAAAACAGCAGCAGAATTACTTGATGTAACAGTTGAGTCCTATTGTTTGAGATGTTTCTAATTATAAAACACTGGAAGCTGTAGGAACCAGCAAAGATGTACTCAGAGCTTTTCTGTCTGGATCCAGTTGCCTAAAGCTGTGCACTTTGGATAGAATTTTTCACCTAAAACTCCAAACTGACATGAGTATCAAAAAAAAAAAAAAAAAAAGTAAAAAAAGGTATATACAAGTAAAAAAAAAAAAGAGGTAAACTAAAAGGAAATACTACTTGAAATATAAACCCATTTAAATCAAAGAACTACAAATAAGAGTAGCCTCTTGAATTTTCCTTTTTAATTTTTCTCCTCTCCCTCAATGTTTGGAAAGTAGCTCAGAAGTCTGCGTACAAGCTGTCAGATACACAATCTTTTGGAAGAAGCCTTCTGGAAATATGTAGAGCCTGAAGTCATGGCTGCCAAGGGTGAAGTATGAATGCTCTGAGGTTAAATCATCTGCTCAAAGGCCTGCCTCTGCACCTTCAGCTGGCATGGCTGCCACAGAAAAACTTGTGAGCACCCTGTGTCTAATTCTGGTCCAGATGAGTTGTTGCTGTCAGGTTGCAAAATCTGCAATAGTCACTGCTTGCCACTAATGTTTGAATCCTCAGCACTGAGACTCTTGGAGGTTTGTATGGGTTCATTCCTGTTGGTGTATAAGCTTTCCACGTGCAAATTGTTTATTCATGTTGAGTTACTCCACTGTCAGCAGAACCACTGTCCTATTTATGCAGGTAGTCCTGCTGTCAAGCAGACAGAAGTGTATTATAAGAAAACTCTGTGAGACTGTATTCAGTATGCAGAGCCTCTGTCTCTGCATTTCAAATGTACTGTTCTCTACTTCCTGACAAAACATGGGAAAACTTTTCCCATGGAAAGCTTCAATAGGAGTGATGGTATGTGCTTACAGCTCCAATGGAATAAAATCTTTGTCTCTTCTCCTTTTGAAAAGAAGCACAGGAGCATTTTTTTCCTTAATCTACCTATTTGGGATTTGACAACAGCTATCTCCATCCATCTCCACAGGAACATAGCAAATGTGCATCTTTCCTGCTCCTAGATGCATTACTTGCTCACTGGTACTGAGATGTGCTTATTCTGTTGAGGTTTGTTTCTGTTGTCCAAGGGTGCATTGGTACCAGGGATCATTTCTCTTAGAAAAACACAACGGCATGGGGGTTTCCCACCTTCGTGTGCTGTTCAGAACAGCATGTGTGGTTTATATTTCTGGTGAAGGTTTTACACAGCTTACTGCAGTAGGGCACTTTGAGAGAGGACACTGGATTCCTTTTATATGGGCAGCATCCTGGAGCCTTCCTGGAAGCCTCCTGTGGTGAACTTGGGCTGGCATAGTATATGGAATGAGCTTTAGAAGTCAAATCCCTATACCATAAATTAAGATACATGTCTTATTTACATCTCTTGTATATACAGCTGTGTAAAACTTCCTGTTAAAGAATTCAGAGTCTTGTTTGTTCTTTCGGAGACAGAAGAAAAATACTTTTATATCTTGCTTTCTTCAGTGTAGTTCAGCTGTATTCTGAACTCTCATGGCCAAACACAGTCACAGGGTGCTGCATTAAATAGAATTTATGGGATATGATCCCTAGTGCTGTCACATGAGTTTATCAGCATTGTTGACACAAATTCAGTTCACTTGTTGTACTTCTTTTAAGGGCAGCTGATCCTGTAATTTGGAGCATGGATAATGCATCAATTATATGCCAGAAGATCCTGGCCTTCACTCTGGGTTGTGTACAGAGATCTGTGTCTGTTTCTCGGACCTCTTGTTTTAAGAAGTTAATCAAAATACTAAAATAGAAGAAAATAGTACATTGCCTTGAGGATTCTAAATTCCAGCTGTGCAGATCTTTCAGAAGAGACTGGTTTCTGCTGCCTTGTTCTTGTTGAACAAATGCCTCATCTAGCTGTCCCACCTCACTTTTGTAATCACTTTCAAACAAGATCCAGAAGGAAGAGATGTGGTTTATTGAGCTGTGGTGGTTTGCTTCTTTTCATGCTATGTTTAAAACATCAGTTCTGCCTTTGAAGATGCTGTCAACAGTCAGGAACTGCCTGCTCATTCAAACAAAGGAAAAACAAAACAAAACAAACAAAAAACCCCAGAAACAAACAAAAAACCCAAACAAAAAAACAAAGCAAACAAACAAAAAAACAAACAAAAACCAAACCAACCAACCAAAAAAACAAAATACCACAAAAAAACCCACCCCAAACAAACAAACAAAAACCCAAACAAAACCAAACAAACAAAAACAACAACAAAAAAAAAACCCACCAAGTTATGTGCTATTTTCTTACTTTTTTAAAAATCCTCCTCTCCTTTGCAAATTTGCTAACCTGCTTTTAGGGTAGTTGTTTTGAAGCTCTTTTAACAGTACCTGAATGGATACTGAGGCATGAACATAGTCTCTAGGAACTTTTTTTATCCTGTTTGGGACTTTACTGCCTGTTTCAATTTTTTTCTCTCTTACATTCCATCTGAAAGTCTTTATGTAGTATTTTGCAAATGCTGTATATCACTGTTAATATATACTTAGCAGAAAAACAAATGCAGGAATTCTGAGTAGTCATTTAACACCTCTACTGAGTGTTTGTCTGAGAAAGAATTCACAATTATTCATGAAAATAGCAAGTTGAAATGTAGTACAGTAAAAAGCAGAAAGAGAAATGTTTGAATCTCATTGCAAATTATATAATGCAGTGTTTGGAAGTGTGCATGTGCAATTGAAAAAGTACACATTAATCAGAACCATGGGTTTGATTTTTTTCTTGTCTAGCATACAGTTTGTATGATTCATTAATGACTGAAATTGCCTGGAAGAGAGTAATGATAAACTGATGTTTTTAATACATGCAACAGTATGTGTTTAATACATGCTTCAACTGGTTGTGGGTGACAGTGAATTTCCATGGCTGTGTATAATTTGCAGTATCTTTTGTCAGTAGCTGTCAGGGCAGTACTTAACTCATCAGTTTACTGGTGGTCCCAAGTATAAAATCAGTAGGCTTCAGTTTTCCTAAATTAATTGAATCCCAAGGGGATTATCATGGCTCTTGAGAGATGGTGCTTTTTCACCAGCCAAAGAATTTTGCTTGTAAAGTGGGAGAGCAGTTAATTCATATCAATACTAAAATGTGTTGCCAGTATTTTATGGTCTAGCAAGAGTTACTGTTTGAATCTCTAGATTTTTGACTTAAATAGCTCTCTACATAGGACAACAGATTGCTGAAAAAATTTAAGTCAAATGGTAATCAGAATCCTTTCTCTTGTAAATCACCACAGTTTAAAGCAATCACTAAACTGACAGACTTTGCCAAAGTAAATTAAAGTGGATCATAGGAATAACTAGACAGCAATGAATGAAAGAAAATTTTGTCTGTCTCTTAGACTTTTGTCCACCTTCTCTCCTCAGGTATTAATGTGGTTTTGTTTTTTTTTTTTTTTCTTTGTAATGATTAGTGCAAACAAATTTTACTTGTAGTTTCCAACCTGCCCATAATGCTGTTTTGTCAAGACCATTTATTTTCCTAATAACAAATACTGTCACTGCCTTTTTTATATATATATAAGTAATTAACTACTATTCATGGTATTACAGATTATTTCTACTAAGAGGAGAAAAAAGGGATGGAATAGGCCTTTACTGTTCTCTTGATTTACAAATTAAATATATGTGTTTAATGCAAGAATATGGGAGGTTCTTGTTTTTGTTGAATGCAGTAGGAAATACATCAAGAGATGTTTGGGGTGGTTTGCTTTATTTTGTTTTGGGTTTTGTTTGATTGTTTGTTTTGTTTTTGGTTTTTAGTTTTGTTTTTTTTTCCTCTTCCCCCAGTCTCTCCAGTGAATGCTTTCTGTCAAAGCTCTCCTAACTTTCAGTAGCATCACATGAGCTGTGTCATTTTGCTTCTTTGGCATCTCTGTGATATTTGCAGCTGAGACCACGTGGAACAGCAACATCAAAACCCATCCTTCAGTCTTCACTTATCATACCTTTGGAAAAGCATTTGAATTCTATTTTGGACTTCTTTTCTGTTGTTCTAGTTATGTTACTGAACAAAAGTACCTAAAATTGTTCTAGGCTTTTGGTCTCCAGGGTTCCATAGCAGGTGGTTATTCAAAAGGATGATATGACCACCTTAGCTCCATCACAACATCACTTACCCAGATTCATTCCGGTCACTGTAATCCTGCTGTAAGGATTATCTCTCTCTCAAATTCAGTTTGTTACTTTAAACAGATATGGTGCACTTTTTTTTTTTTTTTTTTTTGGGGGGGGGGGGGGGTGGGTG